>JAQIVZ010001185.1:0-38526 GCA_034700945.1 Arrhopalites spinosus
AAATACTTAGACTCTAATCTAAATGTTAAAGAACTATGGAGAAATTTTCTAAGTCAAAACATTGATATTTCTCAACAGACGTTAAAGTATGAATAATTTAACACGTTATTTAATTACCAATGTAATTTTGGCTTTGGGTTTCCACGTACTGACATGTGTGAAAATTGTGAATTATTGGATAAAAATCTAAAAGTAGCAACAAAAACCAAAAACAAGACTGAGATTGAAAGACTAGAAAAAGAAAACACGGAGCACTTAACTGAGGCCAACGAGTTTTATAAACAACAAAAAAAACAAATGTTAGAAATTTTGATGATACACACTTATTTATTAGCTTTGACTTTCTCAAAAACTTGCCTCTTCCACTTACTCGAGTTGGTGCTGAATTTTTTTTGAGACAATTATGGGTACACATATTTTGTGTGCATAACATTAATACTGATGATGCACATTTGTATATGTATGCTGAACATTTTGCTCTAAAGGGAGCTAACGAGGTTCTATCGTGCCTTGAACATTATCTAAAACAAGTTGTACCTACAAATATTAAACATGTACATTTATTCTGTGATAATGCGTTTGGGCAAAACAAAAATAGGTATATGTTTGCATTTTTAAAATCTTTGGTAGGCACAAGGTTTGACAGTATTGAATTGCAATTTCCATTACCAGGGGTCATAGTTACATGTCCTGCGATAGAGATTATGGTCTAATTGCAAAACATTTAAAAAGACACGAGACATTTTTGGTGCCATCAGATTGCACTGATTTAGTAAAACGAACTCGTCAAGATAATCCTTTCAATATTGTTTATGTGCAAAAACCACTCACAGATAATCTCGCTAACAACAATAATACTGATATTGTAACTGTCAAAAATTTTAAGGATAAACTTGAGAACATAACAAAAACAAATTTTGAAATTAACAAGATTCGTGGAGTAAAATTTCAAACTAACAATGACGATGTGATGAATACTTCCATAAATAGAAATTATTGTAACAAATTAGCATTTTTGAAAAAAAAATGTATCGCAATCGTCACTAGTTATTGAAATTAACAATGTCAAGAAAATGTATAATAATAGTGTACCAATCAGTCATGAAAAATTTGTCAACATCAATAGGCTACTTGAGGCTGTGAGTCTCGCCCCAAATTGTACATTTTAATGCTACACTTAAAGCTGATAAACCAAATGTGGCTCGTAAAAAGAGTGACCGTTTAAAAAATGTCAATAATTAGTCGTTATTCCGTATAGGAAAAGTGGTACATAACTATGTCAGTCCTTTATAAAAACGTTGTTTTTTAAAACACTATTTTAGTATTACTACATCTTGTCTTTACAACCACAATGGAAAGTATGAGTCAATGTGTACATGTATAGCAAGTTTGTTACATACATAATTATTTTTATTATTAATATTTTGTATAATGGCTCTCTGTTATTGAATAGTGTAAGTTTACTGTAAATAAATTAAATCAAATTTCAAATGACTTTTCATTTAATAATGAAATTGTAATCCAGTTTGATGGTTAAAATATTAACAAGAATCAAAAGGTAAGATTGTTGAGTAGTTAGTACACAGAATTCGATGAACGGTCACAGTCGTATAAACAAACTTTAAATCACGAATTTTACGTAAAATGAAAGTTTAAATTGAAAATATTCAATCAGCAATTTTGTCTTGCCTCCAAACGAAAAAAAAAATCGTCGAGCCATCCACGAAATTCATTCTCATCAATTGAATTAATCTCAAAGTGTTTAAAAATCGTCTTATTTCTAGTCACATTTTACTCTTGTCCAGAGATTGAGCCTCATTGTGAATCCATTAGATTTTGTGGACTCCCTTTATCTGTGTGTTCCGTTCAAGTCCACAAATTTAAGTTGTTTGCTTTGTTTTTTTAAAAGGTTGTCACTAGGACAAGAGTAATTTATAAATATTTCGAAATTTGAATGTCAAATTATGAAGGTGAGTAAAGATGAGATTTACAAGAGGGATTAAACGTTTATGAACATGCACCAACAAAGACTATTATAATTTAACTACAATGAGCCAAACACAATTGCTGGAGTTGCAGAGTAAAATGTGTGGAGCCAAAATAATGAACAATTAATTAAATATTGGAGACCCTTAAAGGGTTTAACATTTGCCAGTATAACAAAAGACAACAACGGCTCTATTTTGGGCACTCTAATTCTCATATGGTGTCGTATTTTATAGGCCATTTTCACTGATGAATTAATTTTAATTGTTCAAAGTTTTCGTGGTCAAAAAAGTTCAAGGGAAATAATTATTTTGAATATTAAATTTATTTACATAATACAAAATACTGTAATAGTTACAATTAGTTATAAATAAATGTATGTACAATCGACCCGTGGGTCACGTGTGAGATCAATTCTATAATAAAATGGCGGTGTACTTATATTTAAACACTATGGACCATATTGGCCACCATTGACCTCATCACCTTCCCTGTCTTGCCACGTGGTAGAGCGGGAACTATGAAAAGGCCTCCACGAATTTTCTTGTACGAAGCCACTTGAGCTGTAATCATTAAAATAATAATTAATTAATAATTCAATTAAAAAATTCACTACCATTTAAATTAAAAAAACTTACAATCAACAAAATCACAAATTTCTTGAGCATGAACCTCCATCCCTGGTCTCAAAACGACCACAGCACGTGGTATATGATCACCCCCATTAACATCACGAATACCAAAACAACACACTTCAGAGACGGCGGGATGTTTCAAAATAACTCCCTCTAGTTCTGCTGGGGAAATCTATCATTTGAGAATAAATTCAAGATTAATTACCAAATTAATTATTATTAAATAGAATTAATGAACTTACATGCATGTTAAAATATTTGAACGTCTCCTTGATTCTGTCAATAACAAAAAGGAATCCATTTTCATCGTAATAGCCCAAATCCCCCGATTTCAGCCACCCATCCACAAAAGTTGCATTTGTCTCTTCCGGGTTTTCCCAATAGCCCGATGACATTATGGGACTTTTTATGGCCAGTTCCCCTCTCTGGTTTGGTCCAAGAGCCCTTCCGGTCTCCAAATCTAGAACTTTGAGTGAAGTGTTCGGGTAGAGACGCCCAACGGAATTGTCGGGACATTCGGGAATGGTACGGTAGCCATTTGTCCCTGAGAGGTCAATTGTTGTGGCAATGGCACCCAATTCGGTCATACCGTAGCCATTCAATACATATTTGACTTCTGGGAGGGTCATCATTGTGGCTGTGAACTTGGGGGTCAAGACCATGCCTCCGGAGCAGATGACCATCAAGGAAGAACGATCGTAAGCTTGGGCTTCGGGTGAAGCCAAAATTTCGAGGAAGGTGGGGAACCCGAAGGCGAGAAGGGGAGTGTACTTTTCGACAGCCTCCAAAATATTCGTTTTGGACATTTCACTCATCATTATCGACCATGTGCCCACGTAAATATTGCGGATGGGGAAAATACCTGAATTAATTAAGTACAATTAAATTTTGAACTCAGAAAGTTTTTTTTTGTATGATTTGAGTTGACTTACAGCCTAAAACGTGCGTAGAGCGGAGCATCAAAAAGGCGGGAAGGGGAATATAAGGGATGCCAACAGTACCAAGGCAAAAAGCCAAGAGGCATTTGTTTGTATACACAGCCCCCTTACTCATCCCAGTCGTACCGGAAGTGCACAAGACGAGGAGGGGGTCATTCAACTCTGTCGTTATTTTCTCGGGACAAGCTATAATTAAAATAAATGTTGAGTTAATTTTCGTGAATTTAAAATTAGAATTTAATTAAATTCTCACCAAGTCCATCATCTTGATAAATCTCATCGATGCTCGTGCATCCTTCGACATGGCCAAAAACAATGATCTCCACAGACCAATCCAAATTTTTAATGGCCTCCCTCAAAACTGGGACCGCGGGAGGGTCACAGAAAATCCAGCGTCTAAAAAATAAATAAAACAATTTAAATTAAAGTAAAGTTAATTTCTGGAGACAAGCTGGGGACTTGTTTTGTTAAAAAAGTACTCACGCTTTCGATTGAATAATGCGGGTACGGTGGGTGTCGGGAGTGTCTTCCGGGTAGGAGGAGTACATGACTCCACCTACACGCCAAACTCCGATAATTGTCGTGTAAATTCGGGTCACATCCAGTGACAAGTACAGTGCCGTCGATCCTTTTGTCATTCCTCGCTTAGCCATGGCACTAGCGGCACAACGGCTCATGGGTTCGATGTCGGCAAAAGTCAATGTTGTGCCTGTGACCGTGTCGGTCTAAATTGAAAAATAATTGTTTAGATTGAGAACGAAATTGGCGGGAATTTTAAAAATGTTACCATCCATTCACTGCGACCAAGTTCCGTCTGTTCCTCGGCTTTCTTGAGAAGAAGTTCGCAAACACTTTTGGTGGTGAGGGTGGGGATTGGGACGGATTTGTAACTGGACTCTAAAATTGGTTCCCCAACTGTACCAGAATCGTCAGAAAAGGCGCCCATTTTAAATTTAATTGTATTTGTTGTTTTTTTTTATTTCTTTTGTTGTGTCTTGTTTGAAGTTGGAAGACTGAATGAAAATGTTTGGAGTTGGGGGTTCTTTTTATAGTACGGGAGGAGGGGAAGGAGGACCAATGAGAATGATGGGAAACAACAAATTGTAATTAAGTATGGAGTAGGGCCAATTGGGGGGTGACGTCAATAGAAATTGTTGACTCTGATGGTAGATCCGTATCCTGGTTGGGGGGAATTCTCAATGTTGTGTCCACTTGAGACTCCCAATTTAACTTTAATTTACAATTAATTTAGTTGGGAAATGTGCCGGGACATGAGTTTTATGTTGTAGTGTGGGATGTGAGATGTGTAAACTGTCAATTAAAATGTATTTTTTTATCATGGGAGAGATAGAGTTGTCAAACAACATGGACATGGAATTATCGATGTTTAATTGTAATTGTGGATTGCCTACTCGAGGAATTTGGATTGGGAGGTTGTCAACGTGAAGTTCACGTGAACTTTAGTCTAATTGGGACAACCCTTCAACTCTTATTTTTAATGCCCTTTGATTCAAGTTCAACACCAAAACCTTGGCCCTCATCCTTCCCCCACAATTCAAGTGTCCTCCATCCATGGTCTCATCCGCCTTATGAAATGATGTCAACCATTTCAAAATATTTTTAATTTTGTTCTTATAATAATATGACTCTTCATTTTATTGTTTATTTTTAATTATTTACACTCGTGTCATCAGATTTAATTATAGTATATAAATGGCTTGAGATGGGAAATATTCGGCAATGTTGCCAATCATGACAGGAAACATTGCCCAATGTTTCTCTTTCAAGAGTGAAATATTTTGAAAACACCGGAAGGGGTATTTTTGAATGCGGGTGTGATAAGGAAGATGCATTTTTATTTAATTTAAATCTAATTGGCTTTACAATAAAGTCGACACTTTTACTAATAAAAAGGGTGTTTCTTTTACCCACCATTGGTGGGCCACCAACCCAACAAAACCCTTCCCATTATTGCCACTAAGATCCCCAATTTTTTCAAAATGATGGAATTCAGAAGCCGAGGCCATTTATTGGGTAATGCAGTCGGCACAATGCTTTTTGTGATATGACTAGCAATGGTCAGTTAAATGAAAGTTATTGTTCAGCTTGGACAACATGACAACATGACGGTCGTGTATTTCAAATGTGTGACAAAAGGCATTTTTTCTCTCAAAATTCAGTGACACCCCCTTAATTGTTCTTTTATTTATGATGGAAGTAAAAATGTCACTCAGATAAAATTGTCGTCGTTCTGACCTTTGTAAACTCTTCATATTTTTCAACCTCTTTGGGAACATTGAAAGGCATTCATTTGATTGAATACGTTCTCCTCATAAAGGGTCAACAATTACAAACTGAATTATTTTGAATGATTTTCTAAAACGCCGCACAGATATTACTAGAATGTTCACAAGGGCAAAAACTAGTTCTGGAGCAGTAGATTTATCTGCCATTTCCACAACTTTTTCAAAAATCTAAATATTTTGTTGGAGATAATTGACAGTGAACGATAAGATCCACCAAAATGCTTAGACTATGACGAGCGCCATCTGTTCCCAAGAAATCAATAAATGGAAACAGTGGTTGTGTTTCTTGTTAAATTCTGGTTACTTTATTAAAGAATGTTGTTTAAATGAACAATTAGCCCAAAACACTGTCCAATTTGGCAAGGAAGAGATGAAAAACCTGCCCAACTAAAATTTGAGTGGGCCATCTCGTTTTTTATGAGGATTGGAATCGGGACACAAATGGCCCAACTGGTTTTCCTTAACGAGGACAATTTACCTTTGTTTTTGCCATGTCCATTTTAGTTGACATTTACGTGGCTTTTGGTAAACAACTCGACAAATTATTTTACCAGGTGAATGAGGAATCAAGATGCAAGTTAAAATTGTGAGTACATTTTCAAATTTTAGTTAAAAATTTAATTGAGGTTTAATAATAATAAAAATATTTAAATTTCCCAGCTACTCTCAATATTTTTTCTACTGGCCCTTTTTCTCACTGTCGAAGGGGCCGGAGAAAAGGAGGAGGGACTGAGACAACCCAAACCCAAGCGACGAAAACCCAAACCAAAACGGACGCCCTTCATGTGTGATCGATTAGTCAAGAAATCGGAGGAATTGCTCTATTTCGAATTTTGGGATTGTTGCAATTCTTTCACAAAAATGACTTTCATGTGCCCCACTGATGCCCCAGCGGGTCATCTTTGCGGACGGAAAAAAACGCCGGCGTGTTGTAAATCAAAATGTCCCGTAAAATATTCCATGGGTCATGTGACCCCCATTTTTATTCATGAGGGTGGAGCTTCATCTGTCCCTGAAGTTGAAACTGATTTTACAGACTAAATTTTGGAGAGAACTAATGATAAATTAAATTATGATTATTATGCCTTTTAATTTAATTGCGTTGTGACATTGCAATGTCCCCATTAAATATTTAATTAACAATTAAAATTGTTATTATTTTTGATACACAATCGTTTTTGTACAGTTTCAAAGTCAATGTTTTGAAAATATTTTCATTTTTTTTGTACACTAAAAGCATGTACAGGGTGACTCATATTTTTTGAAAAAAGTTTTTTCAAATGTGAGAATCTAATTAATTTTAATTATGATTCATTATTTTTTGTATTATTTTTTCATTTCAAATTTTTGCAATTCATTCGTGTCAACTTTGCCGTTAAATGGAGTCCTTCTCAAATCTCGAGGTTTTTTAATTATAATTAAATGTAAGTTAACAATAATTAATAGACTTGTCATTTTAAAGATGAAATCAACGACATTTATTACACTGGAAAATTTGACGCGGATGAAGCGAAAGTTGCCAAATCAGGTGAGAAGATTCATATGATTCTAATTATTGTAAATAAATTCCCTCAAATTCTTGAATACTAAATTGACATTTGGCGCCAATTTTGGCCATAATTTTCAGAAACTTTGGTAAAAGAATTGAAGAAGGTGACACCTGGAAAGAATATTTTACTGGACAAGACATTTAAAGAACGAATGAAGACTTACGAGGAATTAATTAATCAAAATAAAAATATTTTTAAAGTCAAACTCCCGCTTCTTCCACCTGAATCCAAGGCCCCACCGCCAAAAATTGTTCCAGAAAATTCTACCCCGAAACCAGATAATAGGTCTCAGTCTTTCTTGGCTCGTATTTTTGGAAAAACATGGCCCACCATTAAAAATGCAGTTGAAAATGTTAAACAAATATTTAGGTCTTGGGGATCAAAAATTAGGAAATTATTTTAAATAAAAATTAATTTTTAAATTAATTGTAGCATGATTTAAAATAATTTTGCATAAATTCTTTTCTAATTTTGGCCAACACAGTTTTATCAATATTGTCTAACGCTGATACATTCTGATGGAGTTTAATTTTAATTAAATTATAAAAAAGAAGGTTTAAATAATAATTATTATTATTTTATTTTTAAACAATAATTATTATTGTTTAAAAATAAAATGGAACAAAGGACCAAGTTACTTGGTCCAAGTACTAAATTCAATGACATTATTTGTGAAATTTAAAATTGTTTTTATGGAGGTGGTGGTCAAAATTTTGTCATTAGAATTTAGACAATTTCAATTGTCTAAATTCCATTAATTCATTTTTGGCATTCTTTTGCCGTTTTCAAGATTTTTTTGAATTCACCCAGAACTGTGTTGTAAATAATGGAATGTTTCATGCCCTTCAAAAAATATGGGTGCTTTTTTGAGACAATGTTTTCCTGTTTCATGTAAATTCATGACGTTGTTTCGAGTCTTCAGTATTCTTTTAATTATCCGCCGGAAGATAAAAATTATAGATGAACCGGTTCAGGAAACAGAACAGATGACACGATAAACACTTGCCCATGAATTAAAGTGGTCAAAATATTTTCAAAAAACATTTTTGACAAGTTCAAGCCCACACTTATTATGAGGGAGGGCGTGTACAAACAAGACTGGCATGAATTTCCTTTTTACTTATCAGCGGGGGTGCATAATCTGACATGACCAAAACGGTTCACCGAGCAGGTCCACAGTTTGACCGAACCTGCACCGCATTAAGATAACATTAAAACTTTTTGCACAAGTTTCCTCCGTCGTATACCCACAATGTTAAATCAATTTTTCGAAATTTCTCCACCGAGCCTGGCTCGGCAAAATTGCCAGATTATGCACCCCCGCTTATCAGTATTTTTTATGATAAGAACGGGCCAATTTTGTTGTCAGTGGGAGGGTGTCTGTACAGAGACAAAAAATGAAAATATTATTTAAAATAATTTTGTCTCGTTTGTTTTTTTGACATGTCAATCAAGTCTATACAGTTAATACTCAACTAGAATTTGGTGGTAAATATGCAATTAAAATAAGTTGAGGTTGTCATCAATTGAGGAGCTCAATTCCAAAAGGAGTTATCAGCAAGCGGACCCGGAGTAGGTATGCACAGGCGCGTGAGCCTTCTAAGGTATGTCGCATACGTACGCCGGGTCCGCTTGCTGATAACTCCTTTTGGAATTGAGCTCTTCAATTGTTCCTAACAAGTACTTTAAATATTTTTTCTTGTCAGTTTCAAAAAATGAGGTAAATATTTTCAAATTGTTTCAAATGGGGATTATTATGGTTTGTAAAAAATGGTTCCTCTTGTTGTTCTACTTCGAACTACTAATAATTGTAGTATTAAAACTTTAAAAATTCAAGACGAAAGTGAAGGAACTTGGGTTTGGGTAACCCAAAATTTCAAACCGGAAATTGACAATACACAAAAAGTTAAATTCAACTGTTTTTTTTTGTTTTTTAAGCCGTAGAGTTTTCATTTATTTCAAGATTTTGGCCGTGGGAATTGCAATTTTATTTCAAATAGCTTCATGAAAATAAATTGAATTTGAATCAGTTTAACTGATTCAGTTACGAAATTACAAATTAAGTACAATTCGAGTATCAAATAACTTAAAAGGATCATATTATTTAAAATCCGTAGAAAATACACTTTTCCTAATTTTGAAAATGTTTGCGAAACTAACATACAAAAGTTTGGGCTCTTTTTTCAAAATTGTGAGTCATTTCCACACAATCCCTTACGAGTGGGAGCCATTGAGTGAGAGGTTGTGTCTTTTGAAATCCCCCCAAAAAATTCGTTTATGGTTATTCAATTTCCTCTCATATTTTGTCTACCTTACCAACCTTGTGCTGGCCATGTCGGGTCATGTGACCAATTATTTTAATGGTCAATCCTATTTGTTATATCCGCCAACCATCGCCATTGATTTTATGCTTTGCTTCGCTTTCATCGTTTTGTTTCTTTTGCATCTCAACATTTTCCTCAAATTCTACGAAATTCCTCAACTCTTCAATTCCTCCCTACATTTCAACAAGCGGTTGTGTCGTAAGTTACAATTTAATGATGAAAAATTAATTTTAGTTTTAATTTAAATTTGAATAGTCCGATATTTCGGAACGCGATACCCGGGAAGGAGGGACTATTGTCAGTATTTGGTGGTGATGCTGACGTCCACAATTTTTATTTTCCCGCTTCCATTTCTTGGTCTCTTCATACTATTCCCAAATCAACCCCGGTACATGTATCACCGTCTCCCGCTCTTTGTTCAGTCACGTGGTGCGTACGCCCTCTGGATTTTGTTTGAGTATTTCACATACATGTGCGCCATTCAAGTTTATTATTTGTTTTTCTTGGTCATTCTCCTCCACACCGTCTCCACCAATTTCTGGCTCGTTTGGCTCCAGTCCCAATTCTTAGACCGTGACCAAAATGGTGTCCTTATTATGACTCGATTGAGGCGGGCGTTACGAATTTATAGGGCGACTAAGATTCTGTCTAGACTGTTCAATAATTGTTTCTCCCGCCTGGCCCTCCCGGCCTTCTTCTTGATTACGATTACAGGTGAATCTTTTGGTTTGTATGGAATTGTCAAACTTCGCGCATTTTTCCCCTTCCCTCTCTTTATGATTTTCCCGATCTTTATTTTTGGATGCCTTTTGGGCAAGGCCATTTTATTGACGATTGTGGGGAACACTTTCCATTATGCCCGGGATTTTGGCCAAGTTTGGCTGGACAGGATTGGAGGGGAGGAGAGCGGGCGAGTCAAAGTGTGGGGGGTGGAGGAGAAGGAGGTGAGGGCAGTGGGTCAATTTGGTGTCAAAGTTTTGAATATTTTTACTATGCAAAGAATCACTTTTCTTGTTTCTATTAAAATTGTCTCTGAGATGACCATTAACGCCATTTTGCTCCATTAATTGTCTAATTGTAACTAAACTTGATAAGTTTTGAACCGTACAATTTTTGATGTTAGCTGTTACAACTTTTTTTATTTTTCCCAAATTATTTAACATGTAAACATAACTAAAATTTAATTGTGGTTTAAATGGTTACTCTAGTCCTTAATTATTTTAAAGGGAGATTTTATGACCCCATTATAGGTATAATTATGTAGTTAATGTACTTGTGAAAATGTTCTCATTAAAATATGATTGTAATGTTGTGAGTTTTTCCGAATAAAAATAAAATCTTGGCTGGTCCTCAAAATGGTCGTGTATCCCTTCTTTTCCATAAATCGGCGCATTTTTTGGGGTCCTTCAGGGACCAAGTCATAACTCGCCAGGATGACGTCAATATTGAAATTATGTTGAGACCATGGAAAACTTTTCAAAATTTTAAATTCCACGCCTTGAACGTCCAAACTTAAAAAATCAATTTGAGTTTTGTTAACTGCTTTCAAAATTGTCACGAGGGGAAAGCATTTAACTTTGGCAATTAATTTAAATTCTCCAGAAGCTTCTTCAACGTCATCCTCTTGCTTTAGCTTTTTCTGACCGAGGTGATGTTCCTGGCTGATGAGGGCAGGAGCGAGAAATTCTATCTTTAATATTATAAATTAACTTCAATTTAATTAACTGATTAATTTCGTTTAATTACCTCAGTTAATTCATTTTGAGGTGATAGGCAGACGTCAGCTATCCATGCTTTTCTGTGTAAAGTCCGCATTTTTGAAACGTGTTCCAAACTGGCTTCAATTAACACACCTGTCCAACCAAATTCTTTTTCTAGATTGAGAGTATTCGACAGAAAATAGCCATCGTTGGCCCCCGCCTCAATAAAAAAACCTGGACGATTCTACGAGTATTAATTTTAATTATTAATTTTAATTATTAATTAGGTAAATAATTCAAAATGATTTACAAGATATTTGAAGATTTGATGGATTAAATATTTGTACTCTGAAGGATTGTCTTGTTCATGCTCTGTAAAACTGTATGCAAGTTTTGAGGGTGGAGTCAAGTGACATTTGACATGGTTCACAATGACCTGGTCTGTGGGTGATCTCATCAAACTTTTTAATTGTGCGAAGTCTACAAAATATTAATTAATTAAAAAATGAGAATAATAATAATTTCAAAGTTGAAGAAAGTAAAAAACTTGCCCATTTTGGAAGCACATGGGCTATGCTTATTGAAAATGGTGGCAGAAAAATAAATTAATATTCTGCAAGAAGTCCAAATGATCAACAAGGTCATCAAAATGGTTACAATGCTGACCCTTGACCTAAAGATTTTTAAATAATATTTAAGTCGTCGATTTGGACCGCCCATTGCAAAGTTTGTATAGGAAAAATTTCCAAAGTTTGATGTGGATGATGCTGAAGGCCAGAGAATTGCCACGTGGGATAGTAATAATTAATTAAATATTCTAATTAGTAAAACGCACCTGTACTCATGAGACGCATACTTTATCCGCATAAAATGGCCAAAGTTAATTAACAAACTGAATACTATTAATGAGTGCAACAGTTAATGTACGATATGATCCAGTTAGTTGAAGATTTAAAAAATCTAACGTCTCTAATATTGATTCAAAATTCGAGGTAAAAATTAATTTTAAATAATCTATACTCAATTGCCACTTCACTAAAATGAATACTAAATGAATATTTGTCAACAGCAAACTAAAAACGAAAATATGACATACAAAATGTAGGTACTGTACAGACAAAAACAAGTTGGCAAAAAGTAATTAGCAATTTTATGACTTTTTTCAGGTGTGTCATTGATTTTACTAAGACCCACCTGGAAAAGCCATAGAATTGCTAATTACCTTTTGCCAACTTGTTTCTTGTCTGTACAGTACAAAGACAATTAAACAGTACTGAAATTATTATTTAAACTTTACTTTAATCTTTATCCGCTTCAATAACAGCACAGGAAATAATTATTATTGTTGTGTAATTGATAAAAATGAGAAATATTATAGTGTAATAATTATAATTAACTATAATATTATAGTAAAGATTAATATCAAAACATGTTGACAAATTGTAGACAAACCTACCCGCCACTCGGCCTACAATTTTTAAATTTTCTTTAAGGAGAGTATTCCGAATCATCGGAATCTACCTCGGACCAATCTTCCGATCCGGATGGACCATCAGAGACAAAATTGGCACGAAGTACGGCTACACTGACAGCTGCTAATATCAAAAAAATATAAACTTGTGATGCATTATTATGATTAATTACAGTGACATCATCATTAAATTTAATCATGTTTTAAACTACACGAGAACCACACTGATAAATTATCAGTGATAATATTGGGGATAAACGTAAAATTGTTGAGAATGAATTCCCCTTACGAGATTGTCGTGGAGTGGTTTTGAATGGGAAGGATTCAAGAATTTTACACGTCTTTCTGTAAAGGAGAAAGCAAATCAACACAGCTTGGATTACAGAAATACATTTAGTTATTTTCCTAAAAATATTTGTCTAAAAATACTTGAAATGTTTACCTTTCCATTGGTGGAACAGTGACGTAAGAATAAAGAGAAATAACTTCCCTGTCAGTCAAAATACGTTTGGGAACAACAAACATACTAAAATTTGACATCATCATCAAAGGAAATCGAATTTTGAAGAGACAATCTCCCAACATTTCCCGAATATTCTGTCCCGTCTTGTTTTTCCCTTGTTGATCACATTGGTATTCTGCCCATCTACGAAATACAACAAGTATAATAATTAATTGTAATCCAATTAATGGATACTACTACTGCCAGCATAATAATAATGTACATTAACATTGGATACTACTGTAGTAGTATCCAATCTTTTATTGTTAGTATACTAATAATAAAACAATTTAAAAATTAATTGGGTACTACTACAAACGTAATAATATTTTGCATTTAAAGTTAAAGCCAAAATGACTTACTTGACTAGACCCTTGAATAGAGCCAGCTCGTCCGCTCGAAGATCATCATCATCAAGAATAAGAGAGAGAGATTCTCTTGACATTTGTAAAAACTCAGGTAAACCCATCCAGGCAATGAAATTACTGTTACAAAATTAAAAATATGACCACTAGAATGTTGTTTAAATTATAAAGGTAGTAGTTGTTGTTGTAAAGTAAAAATAATCATATTATTATTTTTGCTTTACAAGATAATAATTATCTTGACTCACTTCTTTAGAAAAAGACGACCACATTGTTCCAATGTGTCTTCAAATGCTTCTTTAGCAAGATCCATCATGACAGTGACGTTTTCCAAGGTCATTTTCCTGTACCACAACTCCTCAAACCCTTGTTGTAATTTGGGAATATCATACTTTCTTGCGATGTACACAAGATGAAGAATTTCTTCAACCCTCACGAGCAGTTCGTCATACTTGACCTTGGTCAACTCATCTCGTAAAGGTAAGAGCTGAAACAATAAAGCAATTTAATTATTAACTACATTTAAGTATTAATTAAGATGAAGTGTTGATTATGGTTGTACGAAAATAATTTACCTCCAAAAACATGTCAAACAATTTTGGTTTTATATCCGGCAGGTCAATGGAAGTTCCATCCTTGTCAGGAGTCCAATTAGTATTGAACATGACACAAAAGACGGAGGATGACATGCCCAAAAGAAACTTGAAACTTTTAATTTCAATTTTCTCTGGCCCCACACAAAAAGTTACATCCTTCCGGTCTGGATTTTCTTTAATGTAGGACGTAATGTTTTGTCCCATGGACTCATCCTTCACAACTTCGTTTTTGTTAGCCTCCATTTGAATAACGTGAATAGTCTCAAAGTAACTTTTAATTCCCCACATTAAATTAAAATTAAAATTTTTTGTCGATTTTTTGAATCGGCAGCTCGCGGTTCTTAGTCAAGGAAAACTTTCCCTCTCTTCAACTTCGATATAGTGGTCGTTTTTTAATTGGGGGTAAAATTAATTGTTCATGAGCTTACTTAATTAAAAATACAAAAACAACAATTTGTACGCAACATAATAAAAATTCTACATTATTTCACAGACAATTTAAAAAACATGTACAGTTGACCAATAGTAAGCTAGAACAGTTAAAGTTAAAATATATTGTAGAAGTCCGTAGAATTAAAAGTTAATGTTTATTTGGTACAAGAAAAATTACTTATTACGATTAATTATTTTCAGATCATGTTATACAAAAAAAAATAAAAAAAATAAATAATATTTATGGACTGATATTCCTATTCAACTAAAAAAAAGTTTGCAATCCGACTAAAATAGTGCCAACTAAAGTTGATGACAATAAAGTAATGGATTTGGATTAGACAATAAATTTATTCAACTGACTCAAATATTATTGTGAAGAAGACGGTGGATTATCCAGTGTACAATTTTATTGAAAATTTAAAATGTGGCGCACTTTAAAATTGACAATATTTAACTCATCCGCTTCCAAATTTTAATGCCTTGATTCTGCGGTCGAACTTCATTTCCCGTGATGTGAAATTGCATGCCATAATAGTCACCCCCTCTATTGTCACCCAAGAACAATCTGTCATCTGAAGCCCCCGCCGTTTGGGGAACGTCAATTTCATGCCTTACACTTGGATTGTTACCTGGTAGGCGTCCTCCATGCTTGTCTACAGTCTCAATTATTCTTGTACTCACTTTAGAAATCCTTGGAATTTCTTGCGCCTGCGTCACTCCAAAACTGCTAGCACTGCCTCCTAGTGCTCGAAAGAAGAGTCCAGCGTAAATGTGGGTCACGTCCTGCCAGTTAGTTCGAGGCCACAAAGTTCTCGAATCCGCCTGGTGAGCATATTGAACATAAATGAAGCCCACGGGGGGTGCTTGGGGTTGTGGGGCTGATGATGGCGCGGATTTTAATTTTTGAAGCTCCATCTTTAATTTTTCTACTTCAATGTTCGTTTGCTGTACTCGCACATTGTTTTGTTGAATTAAAGCTTTGGCTTGCTCCAACTCCAATCTTAGGGCTTGAATCTCCATTATTTTAACCTTTATTAATTAAATTAAGTGAAATCCATCACAAGTAATTAAATTAACTTAAATGCTTGTAATTTGAATATTTTACCAATTTACTGCAACACAATTAACAATAAAAAGGGTACACTACAACGTCTAGTCAAAATCTAAAATTAGTCCTTGATAACTACCGGTTAAATGATTCACTAAAACTAAACTAGAACTGAGATCATAACTATAATTTTTCCAAAGATAATGGTCACGTGACAAACATGATATGTGATGCACTACAATTAAAATATATTTAATTACAATTATCTAAATGTGATGAGGAGATTAGCCACTTGACAAGTGATGAATAAAATGTAATTTGGTGTTGAAACTCTTTCCAAAGTATGAAATCCACCCACTCGAATCCCAACATTTTGAATCGACACAATTTTCTTGGTCATCATTTCCCGCCAAATTCCATTCCCATTTTGTTCACGTGACATCAAAACGGCCAGTAAAAGTTGGCTTTTAAGTCTCCCTAGTTTTTGAGGGATGGTGAAGGCCTTGTCGTACAAAAATATGAACAAAAAGGCGACGTAGATGCCACAACTGAGGCAGATGGAGGACATGATTGGATGAGAATGAATTAAATGGATTCCAAAATAAATAAAGATAGACGGCCCCACAATTAAGTTGATTTTATACGAAAATATTATATTCGCATAAATGCTGTTGAATATACGAATGTGAACCTGAAGTCCTTTTCCTTTTTGGCAACGTTCCTCCATTTTTATCATTTCCCACCCTTTCATTGGCCCCATCTCAAATCTAATCTCAAATTAAATTCATGAAAATATTATTTAGAAATATTATTGAATCCTCGACTTACTCAACACTTTGAGCGCGAGAACTCAAGTGATTGCTCACATCCTGCATGAAAGCCAACTGTACAAAGATTGCGTAGTAGCAGATTGACATGTAAAACAGAACGATTGTGATTTCGTAGAGAAAAAGCGGAACAAAAATTATGTCGCCTAATGGTCGCCATTGAAAATCGTCTCTGAGGAAAGATGGCATTGCAGAGTAGAGGAATTGAAGGGAAGTCCTGTCATACAAATAGAGCGGAGCATAGACTAAATTACAGCCCACGTGATGTGTCAATGGAAGTACCACCAAAAGCCATTCCTGCATCGAATATTTTTTTCTCTCCAATTTATCTGTAATTAAAATTTATAAATTTTATAATTGCGGTCAATTTAAAATAAGACTGCGATTTTAGATTTTACCTCCATCTGAAATGTGGAGTTGGTTGAAGATGGCGACATTGACCTGTGGCTTTACAAGAAAGAGAAGGATGGCCCAGTAGTTCATGATGACGGAAAAGACCCAAAATCCAATATGGCAGCATAAATGATGATATTTTATGTACTCCCCAAACACCAAACTTTGAACGAGTCGCACTCCCATGTACAGACTGTAGACAATTCCATTGGCTAGCCAGAAGGAAAATAAGTGGGATTTGTGGTTGATTTGAATTTGTCCTGCGGAGATATTTATTTGAATGGGGTAGATTTGAAGAAGGGAGAGGACATGGAGGGAGATATAATTTAAGTACAAATCTTTCTTTTGAATCATTTTTCCAATTTCTTTTTGAAATCCTCCTTGAGGTGTCCTTTTGTTGAGATGCCAAAATATTTTGTGATGAGACGAAGCTCCGGTTCTGTGACCAAAGACACAATTTAATTTAATTTTGACAATAATTTTGTTATCATTATTTTCGGTAAAACAAAATTTAATTATTAAATTAATTGGTAAACAATTTAATTTATTGATAGTCCATTCAGTTGAGTGTCCCACAATAATAATTGTAAATATTTAATTGACTTTGTAATTCATAAAAGGTTCCTGGTAGTTCATCACCCCTGTGACTTGTGAAAGGAAGAGAATTCTAGTTTAACTTAATTTGTTTACTGGACTTACGCCAATTAGACTGATTGAATTTGTTTTTGGTTTATTTTGTGTCTACAATAAATTCAGTAAACCTGGAAGTCAACAATTAATTTTAATTTGAGTAATTGTCGCTTGCAATCACATTTTCTGTTGATTAACATTACAATTATTGTGTGCTTTTATATACTTTATACACGTAAAAATAATTAATTGAAATGCTATGGTCACTCAATGTTGATTTCAAACAAGAATTTTTTAATTCTAAAAAATGATTTTTTTATCTAAAAATGTTCCTCTTGGTTCTCTCTAAGGGCCCCCATACATTTTAGCATGGAGGATGAAGGGACTGTACTGATGAATTTGTCAACATTTTGTATCTTTTATTTCTAAGTTGTTTTCGTATTTATTATGTAATATAATAATCTACGAATTTGTATTATTTCAACAATATCTTTTTTTTGTATTTATTACATTCATTTCATCTCAACTCCTTCGCCGGTAAGTTAAATTAAAGATAATCTCCAATTAAAAAGAAACTGACTTGTCTAATTAATTAGCTATCCATGATTCAGTACTGTCACTCCATCTGGCCCGTGATACCCACCCACCACTTGACCCTGACCCCTCAAAAATGCCCCGGTATAATGATCAATTTGAAAAAATCCACAAGAAACGAAAAGGGGGAGGATGGAATCCTATCGGTAAGTATAAATTTAAATAATTAAATCATGTCATTAATTAAATTAATCCTCGATAGGCTCCAGAAGACCTCCGATGAATCCCCAAGGAAATTATTCAGACATTCTTCCAAGAGTGAGTAAAGATTCCCATCCCTCCTCAATCCTGGACACAACTGGTCAATGTCATTCTGGCACACTTCGTAGTAATATTCACGTAGTTGTCCGAATAAGACCCAAAAATTTTAATGAAAAGGGCCCAGCTCATCGAACAATAGTCAAGGCAGTGGGTGAACGTGTTGTTATTTTTGATCCTAAAGAAGATGCTGAAGAAGATTTTTATTTTCATGGAATCAAGCAAAAAGTGAGACATGACTACACCAAAAAACCCAACAAAAATCTTAAATTTGCCTACGATCGAGTGTATGGTCCCCATAATACAAATAATGAAATATTTGAGACAAGTGTCAAGAAATTGGTGACTCACATCATTGATGGATTCAATTGTTCCATATTTGCTTATGGGGCGACTGGTGCGGGGAAAACTTATACCATGCTCGGTTCCTTCGAACACCCTGGGCTGACCTTTCTCATGGCCATGGAATTGTACAATCGGATCAATGGAATGGCAAATGAGTACGAGTCAGAGATTGTGGTTAGTTATCTTGAAGTGTATAATGAAACTCTGCGGGATTTACTTCATCCCTCTGGAATTTTAAGTATAAGAGAAGATGGCTTCGTAAGAAATTATTTTCCAGTGTAAATACACCAAAAATGACAATTCGGAGAGGAATGAGAACTTTACAATTTTAATTACATTTAAATTTTATTTTTTGGGGGGTGTCATTCTATAGGGAGTCAATATACCAAATCTTACCATGCACAAACCAAAGGATGCCTCCGAGCTACTTGGAATGCTCTCATATGGTACTACAATATTAATTAATTAAAATTTACATGAATTAAATTATAATTAAAAATTATTTAAAAAGGGAACAGTTCCAGAACTCAACATCCAACAGATCACAATGCTGAGAGTTCAAGATCCCATGCTGTGTTTCAAGTAGCTGTCTCCCTACGTAAAAGATTTACCCATAAAAGTCTCAAGGTAACTTATAAATGTGATTTTAATTACATTTGCACACTAACCTCTATAAAACACAGAAAAATTAATCTTAAATTGTCTCAAACAGTACAAGATGGCCAAAGCCAAGTTGGTGATGGTGGACTTGGCTGGCTCTGAAAGAGGATTGGGTCCAGGTTGTGACAGTCAAAGATTTCGAGAGGGAGCCAACATCAATAAATCTTTATTAGCCCTCTCAAATTGTATAAATGCTTTAGCAGATGGTAAAAAGCATATTCCTTATCGAGACTCAAAATTAACAAGAATTTTAAAGGACTCTCTTGGCGGAAATTGTAAAACTGTGATGATAGCCAATGTCTCCCCCTCTCAAATTAGTTACGACGACACTTACAATTCTCTCAAATATGCTGGAAGAGCCAAAGAAATTCGGGTCAATTGTAAAAAGAATTATTGTACAACAGAGCCAGGGATCATGACCTACTCAAAAATGGTAGACGACCTCCAATTAGAAATCCAACAATTGAAGACTGAATTACAAAGTGAGAGAGAGTCCCGTAAAAAACAGAGTGATAAATTAAATGATCATCATCATATATCATGTGACAATAGACAATGTGACAGTCCAAGTCAATTAAGTTCCTCTCCACTAATAACTCCCACTCAATTAATCCCTGACCCTGTAGCTCTAGAAAATTTTATACAATTATTAAGTCAAAAGAAAAAATTAGAGGAAGATCATGCAGAAGCCTCCATTGCATCTAAAGAGCACGAATGGACTTTACAATGGAAAAGATGGAAATTAGAAGGAGCCAATTTTGCTGTGAATGGAAAACAACCTCGTTTAAAATCATCATTTGTGAATGGTCTTCAACACATGAAATCACACATAGACAATTGTATAGCACGTCAAAAGGATTTAATAGCAAAAGTTGATTTAACCAAACAAGTTTTAGATTTTAATGAAAAGGAAATTGACTTGATTGGAGGGAACTGTTTAAATAAATTGACAATGGAGGATCCATTTTTAACTGTCACTCTTCGAGAATTTCTCTACTACACATCATTGGAGAGGGAAGTGTCTGCTCATAAAAGTTTAGAAAATTATCATCAAAAAATGACGTTAACAATATTTGAAGAATTAATTAGTTCAGAAACAATGTTAGGGAATTGTTTAAAATTTCAAAATTATATTTACGAGTGTCTTCAAGATCGGGATGGTATTACTGAATATATTGAAGCTAAACAAAATGAAATTTTAAGTCCTCTCTATGGTGGTGACATCTCTTTAAAAGTCTCTTCAACTGAATTGAATCAACCCGAATTCCCACCCACACAAATTCTACAACAACTTTGGGAACTCATGCGTAATCCCGTCGTTGAGTATGAAAGTAATCCAGAACTATTAACAGATGAAGTGGAGGGATGGGGAGATCACCATCAATCATATGAGTCTTCAGGTGCAAGATCATCTACATTACAATCAATTTCTACTGATACAGTTCATCCACTACAGGGTCAAGGGTCACCAATTCAATCACAAAGTTTAGAAAATAGTTCCATCTTGACTGCAACGAGTTCTTCTAATGATGTTCTCACTTTGCATCATCCCAAAAAATATGTGAGTGTTGAAAGTTTATTTGATCGAGGAATGACCATAACTGCTCGAACAGTTCCTTTTAGTGCTGTTGCTTCCGATGAGAGTGTTGTCACGGACGACGCAAAAACTCGGGCTACTACTGCAACAAATTTTGAAGAGGCTATTAAATATTCTAATTCAGATCTCCTTGAATATATGGACACTGAAATGGTGCAAGGTAAAAGAAAGTCCAAGGGGAAGACGAGACCAACTACAACTATTGTGACGAGAGGTCAAATTCCATACCATGGACCAAAAATATTACAACCTTGGTTACAGAATCCCATTATGCATTCAATGAATTCAAATGATGACAATTCGTATTATAGTTCTGGAAGAAGTTTGTTATTGGGTGAGATTGAGAGTAGACCAATTGTCTATGATAATGCTCAAGTTCAAGTTTCGGAGGCTGACCTTCTCACTGGGGGTGGCCCTAGACCCCTTACTTTTTGTTATCCTAATAATTATAATAATAATAGAAATTTTTCGTTATATCCGAGACAGGGTGATCGGTAAAAATGAATGGGTTAATAAATTTCTCAAGGCATTTCTCAATCCCATCAATATTTTTTGGCTCACATTTCTCCATTTTTTAATAATTTCATTGGTTCACTTTAAACTAATCAAACTATTCTAAATTTACTTTTTTGATTGGTCAAAAACCATATTAAACTATTAACTGTCATTTAATTCCCGATATCTTTCTCCGAGTCAGGTCAAAACGTCTTCGTTCTGTGAGCATACTCTTCCCAATTTTTGAAACATGCAAAAAATAAATAAAATAAAATCGGCCATTTTCATAGCAGTGACAATAAATTATTTGTTTTTTCTCTCTCACGTTGTGTGAGGCGTCACGTAATTTTCATGATGAGTCATCAAGAACTGAGTTTAGTGTAAAGTACTTCCAATTAAATCATTTGTTGACTTGAAGATGCAATCTATTAAAAAAGTTTTTACTAAAAAACTAATTAATTTTAT
Source organism: Arrhopalites spinosus (assembly GCA_034700945.1). Taxonomy (NCBI): domain Eukaryota; kingdom Metazoa; phylum Arthropoda; class Collembola; order Symphypleona; family Arrhopalitidae; genus Arrhopalites; species Arrhopalites spinosus. The sequence goes on from JAQIVZ010001185.1 coordinate 22,121, forward strand.
TAACCTGCTCAATGGAGTCGAGTCGCATTATATCACAAAACCGGTTTTCGATTAACAAGAAAAATTTGTATTGTTTTATTCCGTAAAAAGAGTCCTCCTTAGTTATAACTTTATCTCGAGCATCTTTAGCAATCATTCATTTATTTAAGTTCCAAGTAGTTAAGTATTTGTCCAAATCAAAATGGTCCTAATTTACAATTAATGTTTCACAATTAATTTTACTTTACTTTTTAAGAAAGTGCTCCTCTTCCAATTTCAACTCAATCTGGAAAGTGACATCAACTCCTATATGCAGGGCTAGAGGTCAAAGAGGATTCGAAACTTGGGATTTTCATTACTAGAATGTCAACAATGTCAATTAATTTGACAAACACAACAACAAAATTAAGTGCCCTCCACTGTGGCGAAAATTGGACTGCGTTTTGGACAAGTTTTGAACACGAAATAATTATATTACAAATCACAATTTGTGTAATTGGTTTCTGTACAAATATAATTAATTTAATTGTACTTAATCACAAAAAGATGCAAAGTACCACAAATACAATTTTAATTGTTCTGTCCATTGTCGACTTGCTTTGCGTTTCCCGCTGTCTTCAGTACCTTTTAGTTAAACAGTGCATCGATTGCCTATCAACTGCCTTCAAAGTTTACACTTATAAAACTTACGAGGAAGCCGTGTACACTGAGTTTAATCGAATTTCTTATTTTGTAATTACCCCTAATTTAAATATTCCCTCCCTCATTTAATTAATTATAACTATTGCTTGACAGATGTTCCACAGTTGGTCAATTTATTTGACAGTAGTCATCGCCATATCGAGATGGGTCGGCGTCACTAATCCCCTGAAAAGTCGAAGTCGCCTCACCATAAGATCCGTTAGATGGATTCTTTCATTGACCTTGACATGGGGTCTCATTTGTGTCATCCTTCTCACAGGCGGCGACCGCATCATCGAAGAGGAAGAAATATTGAATTCGACGTCAATTATTTCTTTTAAACTTCTTAAACAATCTTCATTCTGGAAAGACATTTATTTTTGGACCCACTCGTATGTCAATTAAATTATTTGAATCAAAATGTCGAATAATTGTAGGTTTTTGTTTAATTAGATTCGGGACAAGATTAATTCCAATGCTCATCCTCACGACGGGGATTGTGGGCCTTATTTCGTCTCTTTTGAGAGCACAACGTAACAGAAAAATGTTGATGGGGTCTGGTGACGTCGTCAGAGAGTCAATGAACACGAACGAGCAAGCAGAATTCGATCGAAAGACTTTGATGTTGTTGGCCATTTTAATTATATTTTTTCTCACCGAAGTCCCCTCAGGGATCCTCACATTCTTGACCCTCATTCTAGGCAATGAATTCTATTGGGAGTGTATCATTCACATGAAAGATTTTTTGACCCTGTCCGGCTATGTCAGCAGTGCTACCAGTTTTTTCATTTATATGACCATGAGCCATGGATTTCGGCAATGTCTTTGGCAGATTTTAGTTTCCGGTTGTGGTTCTCTAACATGTCTTTACAAGTTTTGTATCAAATTCATGCCCACATTGAATACTTCCACTTGTGCAGAAGAACCCGTCACGACTACGAGTAGTGTAGAAACAATTAACGTTTAAAATTGTTTAACTTAATTAATAACTTACAATCTTTACTGTTCATGATTTAAATAATTTATTGAATTAAATGGTGATTAATTTAATTAAAAGTAAATTAACATCGTGACGGCATTGATGATTATCATACTAAGAATACTGATTGTAGTTGTTTTTTTGACACCAAATAAAGAAAATATTTTAATGACGAGAGGACTACATGACCTCAGTGAGGTCATCAGTTTTTTTCTGTCTCGAACATTTTCATCGAGGGAACAGTTCCACGTGAGGATCCTTTTTTCTTCTGTGGACAACTCAAATTGCTTGGCAGCACTGGGAAATAGTTTTATGGTAAAGTAGACGGAGCACCCAGCCAAGATGGCGTAGAGGACAAGATCTTTGGCCTCAACTCGACCAAACATGCGCACAACCCCGTACCAACTGGTCACTCCCATGAAAACTATTCCATTAACTATCGTTGGCATAGCTATGTTAGAGTTACAATAATTAAATAATACATTTAGTAATTGGAGTCTTCTGTAGGCAATTATGTTGACCCGCTTCTGCATCTCCTCATTTTTTGCCCTGTTCAAATATCAAAAATAATTTGAAGGAATTTAAAAATGGCGCCTTCAAAAATGGTTACCTGTACTCCATCGTCGTGTTCAAGGTCTCAAAATAAAGAAACAAACTAAAGGCAATGCTGAGAGAAGTCCCACTTACGCTAAAAGCCCCAATTAGCGAATAGATGGTGAATATAAAGCGCCAAAATGTGTTTTTATACTCTGGTGGTAAAATGGAGAACCAATATTGACTTTTGTTTGGATTCAAAATGGCTCGAATTGTTTGTAGAGTGACACGGAGTGTGAGAATGCTTATGATTATTTTTAAGAGTTTGAAATCAAATTGATTTGGTTTTAAAATTCCGCGCTCTAAATTTAAATTAAATTAAATTGGTAAATTAAATTTTGAGTTGAATGAGAACTGACCTTGAAGGCGATTTCGAAATCGAGACAACAAATTGAGAAGCATGGCATATTCTTCATGAAATAAGATGAGGCTAATTTGTAAAATTAAGTAGGCAAGAGCAAGAATAATATTAATGAGAGTCATTAAAAATTGTTTTTTAATTTGATGTCCCATCATTTTTCCATGGTCAGGGTCAAGGGTCAAAAATGTGAGGATCTTGTACACAGAAAAAATTAGTTGGATCCAACTGTAGCCATGATAAAAAATGAGCCAAAAAAGTCGACTTGGTAAAGATTGGGCCCTGAAGAATTGTCTTTTCTTGTCAAATTTAATTGGGGTCGCGTGAAAACGGGAGAGAAAGGACAAAATTTTAACTATTTTCGGAATTGTTCTATTCCACTCCACGTCCGTCATTTTTCATGGAAGGATCAAAAATGGAATGAAGAGTTTCAAAGATTTGTCAATTATTAGTAGAAAAATAAAAGATTGCAAGGAAATTGTGCAAAAGATTGCAAATGGATAATGGCGAAATATGTGACCAGGTCAAGTAAATAAATTATAAAAGATAATGTCAGGCATAAAATTATGAAACATGTTCAATTAATAGCGATCAATACGATGAAAGACGATAAACTGTATTTAATCACCTCAATTAAATCAAGGTAATACAAAATTATGGCGATTCAATAATTTCATCACCCAAAATAAATTATAGTTAAAAATAATTTGATGAGTTAAAAAAAAGTTCTGGTTACGAACTGAGAGTACTAAGCTAAGACTACCTAACGATCGAACGAATTCGATTAAAAATCATAACCAGTATTTACATTGGCGCCATATTTCACAATGAGCTTTGATGAGCCATGAGACTCGTTCCTAAAGGTCAAAAGAACGCTTAAAAAATTTAAGAAACATTGGTTCAGTAAATTTGACCCCTTAGGCAATTTTGAACCAAATAGTTCAAGGGGCTAAATTTACTCCCGTGACTTCAAAACATCTCACAGAGAGGGCCCTGAAGGTGGCATACTTATGAGAATGGCTGTCTATTTAATCGTCTTTAATATTTATTATCCTTAAATTATTTTCTTTGGAACTGGAACATTTTGATTTATTTTATGCCCAATTAAAAAGCAAACTAATAACTTTGTAGACCACAAAAAACAAATTAAATACTCCATTTCCAAGCTCATTTACAATTTACTTACTTATTCCATTTTTTAATTTAATTTTCCCCCACTAACCTCTTCATTACTTATTTTTCCTGGTCATAAACTAACCCAAAAATAAAAGTTTTACATTAAAATAAACTGGTGACCTTTTCCTCTTAAAAGATGCAAAATAACTGCAGCTGACCTCTCAAGTATTTTTAAAAACGAAATGGAATTAAAAGAAAAACACATTTTTAAACTGACAAATATGGACGTCAGAATAAATGACAACCTAAGCGGAGCCTAAGCCATAAAATTATTATTGTTTTAAAACAAATATTTTAATTTAAACCAAAATGGTGTCTATGCAGTTCATTCAATCGCACTTCAAAATAAATTTTCAAAAACGTTTCTCAATGGTTAACTTTCATTTATTTCTTTTCAATAAAAAAAATTGATTTTTCAAATGGCAAAAAAATATTTTACTAAAATGAAAGAAATAAAGAAAACAAAAATAGAGGCGGTTTAAAAATTGGTTAATTTATTGGACACTACACAAAATTTGAAAATTCCACGCACTACGAATTTTGTGTCACTTGTTCCTCTTGTCTCCCGCGTCTCACCAAGTTCAAAAAAAGTCTGACAAGAGCCCGTCTATAGTTTTGGCTCATGTAGAGGTAAACAATAAAATTAAGGGAGCCACTCAACTGAATGATAATGACACTCAACACCCCCAAATGTCTCGTACAAGCGAGGACAATTTCAAATGGAATTAACAAAAAGGCAATTATCATGACACCTATGGGGGCCTCGGTAAACAAAAAGAGGGAGAGGACAGCAATCAACATTTTGGTAATTCTTTTCTCCTTCTCCACCCCCCGATTTGACAACTCCCCATTTTGTACACTATTCACTGTCACATTCGGCGCCGAAATTTTTCTCTTTGCATTTGAATTGCCATTTAAATTTTTGCCCATAATGGCTGCCGTCAATTCAACAGTGGGTCGGTAGGTGACCATGAGATTCCGAGTTTTGGCACTTTTTTTGAGAGACTGGAAGAGTCGAATGGTGACAAAGGAGAGGATAACACACGGTAAAATTCTAAAGCCAATTGAATGCATCACTATATTAAATTTGCGAATGTAGTCATTGGCCTTTGAAAAGTCACTGCGTTCAGCACAATAGTCTTCATTACAAAATCCCATGTAGGAACGAGATGAGTCCTCCTCCTTTAATTGATCTGGTGAACTTGGCTTCTCTTTTATGACAAGAGCAAAGTAATTGGGAAGACACAAAAGTATGTTAAACACAAATATTGACACCACTATTATTTGCGCCCTCCCCATTGTACACATTGACCTCGACTTGAGGGGGTAGAGCACTGCAATGTAGCGCCAGATCCCCAGGGCGAGGGTCATGAGAACTGACACGGGGTGAAATATCTAAAATTAATTAATTTAATCACCATTTTATTATAAAAATTGCACCATTTTTTATATTGGGAAGATTCGGCAATATTTCCCGTCCCCTCATCATTGGAAACATTGCCGAATCTTTCCCAAAAAGAAATATAATAAAAATAAAGTTTAAAAATTACCGCAATAATATTCCAATAAATGATATAACTGACGGCTTGAAAATAAGGATAAGTAATTTTAAAATGGGGAAGTTGTGCTATAAAATCCGGGATGAACATGACACTCCGAATTAAATCCGACAAGGACAAGCCAATTAGAATTGTGTTGGTGGGGCTATTCATATTTTTCCGGGTAAAAATAATGATGTTGATGACATTGGCCACGACCCCAAAACAACAGAGGGACATGTTGACATCATAGAGACGTTCATTGGGAATGTACGTTGCTAAAAAATGGGCATATTCTCGGCCACAGAATTCTGTCCCATTTGTTAAATTTGAACTGGGGTTGACATAGTCAAGGTCATCATAGTCTGTTGTCTCTCCTATCGGGTCAATGGTCGTCCACGCCATTTTGTTAATTATTTGTCTTTAATTTCACCCACGTTAATTTCCACATGATAAATTTAATTTTCTTGCAATTTAAAAATGGTTTTAAATTTGCACAAATGAGGCCATGATGATGACTCAAGAGATTGGAATTTTGGAATGAATTAAATTTTAATTGACTAGTTAAAATATTTTATTAAAATTTAGAAAAAGGGACAGTTTAATTTAATGAAGGGAGAACAAGATATTTTATGGTCCATCATTTTTCGCACGGGCTAACTAAAAAGTTCACATGCCAATGGGGAAGAAGATTTTTTAAAATGATATATTATTTTTTTTTATTATTTGGCATGGGGGAAAAGAGCTAGATGAAAAACCTGAAATGGAGGGGGGGGGGTGAACTTACGTCAATATGAATGTAATTTATTTGTATCCAGCTTAGCAACATTGTTGTATACAATTAAAACTTGTTTTTTGTTTCCATTTGGCCAAAATGGCAAGTTCACCTTGAATTAACTGTCTCGCATGATGGAGACTTGCAGTGAAAAATGGCATCCGGTTATTTCGTGGAATTGACTGGGGATTGGGAATATTTTATGGGTGACGTCATTACCCATCTTTCTATTGATTTGACCAATTTACCTGGAATTTTAGCACCACTAATTTCCATTTCGCACACTCCAATGGAAAAATTCTCAGGCCTTCCATGAACAAAAATTGCAGTGGGGAGAGTTCCCGTGAAAATCAACTTTTCAATTTGTGAAAAAATATTTTTTGATTTGTGTGGGAGATTTTGAGATTAGCATCTGTGGCTCGTGGTGCGGTTGGAGAGTGGGCACTAGTCATAATTTAGTGGTGGGGTTTTGATACCCTTGAGATGACAATCAAGTTAATTGTAATTGGAGAGAAAACATGATTTTATTTATTTTTCCAAAAATGAGATTGTTTACCTTGATTATCATTTTCAAGGTAAATTTAATTGTTTCATGGATATTGGGAATTGTATGCACGTACTTTCAAACAAACTGACCATTTTTTATTTTTTTAGAGTTGTCCACTCCACGCCAGTGAATTAATTCACATTTTTAATTAAATCAAAAAAAAATTAGTCGTAAACATGTCAATTGTTTTGTTTGCCATTTAAGATTTAATTTATTTTACTGGGTAGTGTAAAGTTTAATGACTATTAATTAATCTTAATTTATCTTGATGAATAAATTGTACAAAGTATTTAATTTGTAATAAAAGTCAAGCATTAAATTCTTTGTCTGTTGTGGGAATTGCAACGCCCATTTTATTTTTGATTTAGCACCAAGGAAATTATTTTCAAATAAATTAGACCTAAGTCAACTTATTTCTACTCAAGCCATTTTTAATTGTGCACTAATTATTTTTATTTTTCTATTTGTGTTTATAAAGCGTAATAAATTATTGTAAAATATTTGACACATTTTGGTTTGCTTTAATTTATTTTTCACAAACACCACAAAAAAATGATTTTTTTTGTTGAGAAGCCAAACGTTTGGCTGGTTAATCTAAATTTTGTTTATTTGATTTTAAAATAATTGATGCAACTAATGTTTCATTTCCGGTCATTGTAAATTTTGACACATTTGTGTTCAGTCAACTTGGAAAATTTTAATGTAACCGTGAACAAATTTAGTGCATGAAAGCAGCCACCTCCATGATAATAAGTCTACTTAGAATTTGGACCACGAAAACGAGAATGTTGAAGGAAATGAAGAGGCCATAAGCTTAAAAATGAATAGAACAATATACAAATTCCAACGCTTTGAATTCGGGCGTTTCATTTATCAAAGATGTCTCATCAATTTTCTTGGTCTTGTCAACAAACCGAATCCCATCTCATTTGACCCATAACCAATAAATCCCCGAACTGAGCAAAATTTTAACTCGCCCGGCTACTACGTCAAGATATTTTGAATCAACTCTATTGAAAACAAAGTATGACCAAATCATGCGGAACAGTTTGTAATATTGTAACGACATCATTACTTAATGATGATCAAATTTGCTATTTTTGGGTGGGAAGATAATTTCTAGATCCAAGAGAAAGTCTATCAAAAATCTATGCTAATGGTTTATTGGAGTTTTCCAGCACCAACATAATCCCTATGCAAATTTACTCTTGTTATCTATTAGGAGCTCGTAAATGTCATCATTTTGGATTGATGTTTGGACTGCTTTCTATGTTCTGGATTTCACCACACTGATGAGACTTTGATGCTTGGTGGTATCATTATTGGCGACGCTGGTATAATTTGAACTGGCATAATGAATATTTACCCCGCGATTTAATTAAGAAGTGTTCTAGAATAAGAAGTGTATAATTTAAATTATTATATATCACAATTTATTAATTAAATGTAACTATATGCATAAAATATGTGAATGCATATGGTTACATGCCCGATAATATGTTAAGGGTTTCCCTAAAAGCGTTTTTCACCCCAAACATCTTATCGTGTGGGCTTCAATGGGATTGGCGGGGATTATAGGGTGGGTTTTTTTCTTTCCTTTTTTTTCTCTCCGATTTCAATTTTTTTTAAACTTTCATCTTCGTATTCTCGTCCGTGTTACCGAGAACAAGAGTATACACGTACACATCCATGCACGTACGACTTGTATCACTGCCTCGTTAATTAACACGTGGAGAAAGTCAAAACTTTTATCAAAAAATTTAATTAATTTTAGATGCCAATCCGAAACTCACCAAAAAAGACATTTTAATTTTAGCATTAAACATGACGGACATCACCTCACATGAACCTTCATTTCAACAAATAATTAAACATTTTGGGAAGGTACAGTTAACAAAATTAAATTAAATTGAATATTTAATCATAATTAATTTTTTTAGTTGGATGTTCTCTTGAGTAATGCTGGAAGATCACAGAGAGCCTTTTGGCAGGATATTGAGTTGGAAGTAGACAAGGAAATGTTTGATTTGGTAAATAATTAAATTAATGAAAATAATTTAATTAATTTACATTTAATTGCAGAATGTATTCTCAGTAATAAACATGAGCCGAATCGTACTCCGCCATTTTTTAAAAGTTGGTGGAGGTGAACTAGCTGTCACGTCAAGTATTGCGGGTAAAATTGGGGCCCCAAATTCAGCCAAGTATACCGTCACAAAACATGCTCTTCATGTAAGGTAAACCCCAGTATTAAATTTAATTATAATTAAACTGTGCCTAATTTTGTTAAATTAAAAATTATAGGGATATTTTGAGAGTTTACGAAGTGAGACATTTGGCAAAAATATTGACATCACTTTGCTCTGTCCTGGGCCAACTTTCTCCAATTTTTTACCTGCAGCTTTCACCGATAAACCCGGGCAGGTAAAATTAATTAGTTAATTTGAAAATGAAGAAAAATTTAATTTGGTGGAGATAATAGAATTAATTGAAATTAGAAATGTGGAGACATTCAACAAAGGGATGACACCCCAAGACAATTGAATGACAGGAGAGAGATGTGCTCACCTGTGCGTTGTCGGGATGGCCAATAAATTGAATGAATGTTGGATCGCTGTTCGTCCCTTCGTCCCCATGGTCTACATTAACGGCTATCAACCCTACCTTGCCTCCAAGTAACATTTTTAATTTTTAATTAGACTTTTAATTTCCATTTAATTAATCGCTAATTTACTATTTTTTCTTGGCAGATTATTCAAGTTTTTGAGTGCGGGTTTTTTTCAAAAATTGAGGGACGGCCGAGACACCATGAAAGAAGATTACGTGCTCCTAATTAATTGACATTTAGTACTGACATGTTCAAAAATGACCACGATTAAATTAATGAACAATCATCCATTTTATTATTTTTTGGGGCTGTTCAATAAAATAAAAATAAAATTTTCTCCTTGACTCTATTTCGTTTCCATTTCAATTCTACACAATCCATTAAAATATTTTATTCGTTGACTCAACTTGAACACAGTTAAATAAAAAATTATTTAATTAACTATTCTCCTTCAATTTAATTTAATTTAAATATAAACACAAAAAATGACCCAGTTCCTTTACATGACAAATCACAAGTACATAAATCTGCATTAAAGACAGAATTTACAACTTTTTAATCGCAATAAAAATTCCTTGACTATTCATCTTTAATTTAAATTATTCTGTATAGAGTTAAAAACCACCCAAAACTATTATTAATAATACGCACAACATGCTAATGAATTTTTTTCTCAATCCTTTCCAAAAATGGGATGCAGAAAAGAAGAGAGAGAGGGAGAGGAGTTATAATTGGCAAGTGTATTATCAGATTAAAAGTAAGCTAAGCGAGATTTCAAATTTGTGGCCTTGCTTGGAACCCAAGGTCAACCCCTTTGGTAAAATTAGCGGATAAATTGGGTGGGGGAGGAGGGAGAGTGGGCTTGCAAAATGTATCCTTGCTGGGGCTCAACGCTCACTCACTTGTCGTCCACTTGACGACTTGGCGATATCTGTCCACCCCATCCAAATTTAAATTCTAATTAATTTAGCCTCGATCCTTCCCCTCCATTCCCCATCTTCCTTTGTTCCCACTGTAGTCTAGTGTAGTGTGTTCTCTACAAGTATTATTCAATGTGAATTTATTTTTTCTATTTTTAAATGTCATCTTCCTCTTCCTCTTTTCAAAGATGACCGATAAAGGACCAACCAGGGTATTCCAACGTTTTAAACATGATCTCAAACTCACCGACATCTCTCCCGTCTATTTTATTCGCAGTGCCGTAAGCCTTCCATTTGTTTACAATCCTTCACAATTTAAACATTTGGCGTTTGCGCCAAAATGTTTTTTTTTTTTTAATTTTATCCATGATTTTAATAGTGGGAAGATTTGGACTGGAATTCTGGGAGAGTTTCGGGGATGTTCTTGACCTACCGACTTGTCTTTCTTTCGTATTTCCTTTTTTGTCTTTCCCAGTCCATCTACCGGGACAGTGATCGCAACTTGTGGCTCATTTGGTAATTTTTTTAAAAAATATTTTGAGAATTTTCATAAGGGAAATATTGTACAGTAATTCATGAATTCATAATAATTATTATGAATTTCTCTGTGGACTGTGGTGGACCAGTTTTTGATTTAGTTGAAGATTTTAAAAAATTGGCGCCAATTTTTGCAGGGCAACAAATATATCATTGGTGGTGCAAACATTATACGCCTTGGTCTTCTTTACAAATTTATTCTACCGATTTATTCAAAATCGCCGCCCAAGACGATTAAAAGAAATACCCCCGCTCAATTTATTCGACTCGACCACGTGGTTCTTACTTAACCTGGCAGGGACAGTGCCGTATATAGTGACCATGGGATTTTGGATGTTTGTGAGTGTCGAGAAGAAAAAGTCAATTGGGGGTCACATGGGGTGGTACTTTACGGATCATGGGGTCAATGCCCTTTTGGCCCTCATTGACATTCTCGTCGTTGCCATTCCCGTTCGTTTTGCTGGGGTTGTGTACACAATCGCTACGGCTTTGTTTTATCTTCTTTTTTCGTGAGTCCTAACCCCTTTACCATTTTAATTATTTTAATTTAATTGAAAATTTAAATTTGGGTAGAGCACTGTACGAAGTAGCAGGGGGTACTTATTTAAATGAGAAGGAGGAGCCTTACATTTACGTGATGCTCAATTGGAGGGAGGAGCCTTGGCAAGCATTTGCCAGTTGTATTTTGGGTGTATTTACCGCTTTTATATTCCACGTGACTTTGTGGCTTTTATTTAAATTAAGAACCATTCTAGTGGCCATGTTTAGACATCGAGAGGATTTAACTGTGAAAGAAAATGTACAAGAGAATTTACAAATGTTATTTATTTCTACTCCTTAATTTTTAATTATTTTATTCTTAATTATTATTTTTGCAATAAAGTCCACTTGAAACTTTATTTTCCCTGCGCAATTAATTTTTATTCTACAATTAAAATTAAAATTTCACTTGAACCTTTGACTCTTACATTATATTGTCAGTTAGTTTTCATTTTTATCAGTCAAGTTTAAGGAACTTTAAATAGGAATAATTAGAGTTAAATCAACTGGAATAAATTAAAGTTAATTAAAATGTAATCAATTTAATTAACATCATCAAAAATTCCTCTTATGGTTTGCGTGTAAAGAACGAGATAACAAAAAGACAATTAAATTTAATCAAGAGTGATTAAATTTTAATTAGACAAGTTAATTTTTTATATTTCAAAATGGGAGTTAAAGCTACCGCATGCATCACAATTTAATTGAACTTGATGGGCTCTCTTCTAATTTTAATTTTAATTTTAAATGGCAAGTCAATTAAATTTATTTTGATTGTCCTGTCTCTCATTTTTCTTTCACGTGATCCGACGCTTAAGATTTTAATTAATAACATTATTTGAATTAACCCGGAAAACAAGAATTTGAGAGGAAATGAATGAATTTAGTAGATTATGATTCTAATAAATTCACAATTAGCGTTAAAATTAATTTTCTATTTTTAAAATGTTGATACGGAAATGAAAAGAACGATACAAATTGACAAATTAATTGTCACTGTAATCTGTAATTGCATAATTGTGAAAAAAAATTTACAGTTCAATCAAAACCACAGGATAGGTACGCACATTGCATGTCTCTACTTTGTACAGACCATAGAGTTTACGAACACAGTAGCTTTACGGTACAGTAGACTGACAATTTTTAGAGTATATCAGCCAAGTAGAATTATGGACCGTGCAAAAAAACGTATACTTTAACATTTAAAAGATGGGGCTCAGATTACTCAAAAAATGCCCCACCATGGCCACTCCTTGTCCCTCATTCCTGACCACACAATTTAAAATGCAAAATGTCGCAATTAGGAAACTCCGCGATGGGGCACGCCAAAGTCAAAGTGAGGGTGAGGTCAACGTGGACTCAATTGGCGAAGTAGGCATAATTACACTCAATCGTCCACAAGCGTTAAACGCCTTAAACTACTCGATGGTTGAAAAGATTTGTGAACAATTGTTGGAATGGCAAAAATCCAAAAAACAATTTGTCATCATCAAAGGTTAAGGTAAGAAAAAATGACCTCACTAAATACGTTGCCTATTGACCTTTTTTTATTCGATTCATTCAAGGAAGAGTATTTTGTGCGGGCGCAGACATTCGGGAAATTTCACACAAGATCTCGACCAAACAAAATTACACCTCAACTCTCCAAATGCAGTACACGTTGGGTTACGTACTTTACAAATTAAAAATGCCCACGATTGTACTTATGCATGGCCTGACAATGGGGTTGGGTCTCACTCTGGGGATTCATTCATCGTACGGAGTGGCTACAGAAAATTGTATTGGGGCAATCCCTGAGAATGATATTGGCGTCATTCCTCATGTTGGTCTCCCTTATTTTCTATCTCGTTTGCCCGAATCTGTAGGAGGTAAAGCAATGGGCATGTTTTTAGGTCTCACGGGCCATCAAATGAGTGGGAGTGACCTCTATCAACTAGGATTTGCCACCTATATGTGCCCCTCTTCCCATCTTCAAAATTTAATGGAGAACCTCATCTGCATCCAAAATTCTTCGTCCTCCTGTTTACAGATTGAAATTCAAAAGGTCGGACCAGTTTCAAAATTGGCGCATATGTTTGTCGTTGGATATAAAATTTAGCGTCTTATAATTTTAGAAATTGGAATGTGAATCGTCAATGACTTTTTTGTTGTAGAATATAGATTCTGCAACACCACACAAAAAACTTGGTTGATTCAAATAAAGAGTGTAATTTCAAAAACAAAATGGCCTTAATACACATTTTTGGGCTGGATTCGGTCGAAAAAATAATACACGGATTGGAGCAAGAGGGCTCTGATTGGTCAATGAAGGTAGTGCATAATTTGAATAAATTGGCTCCAACGTCCCTCAAAATAACTCACAAGTTAATTAATCGGGCTCACAATTTGACGTTGAGGAATTGCCTGAAAATGGAGTACAGGGTGGCTCTTCGATGTTGTGAGGCCCCTGATTTTTGTGAAGGTTAAATGTAACAGAGATTGAGCAATAAATTTGAGTTTTTAAGAATGAGGGTGCACTTTTTTTATTTTATAATAAATTGATTTTTTTGTAGGGGTCAGGTCAGTATTAATTGACAAGGATGACAAGCCCAATTGGACACCCGGGAGTTTGGCGGATGTGACGGATGAAATTGTTCAAAGTTATTTTGAACCTTTATCACAAGATATGAAGAATTAAACCGCCTAAAATTTAATTTTGATTGATTACTTACTCAACTTTGGTTTCGAAACATGACAATTAAATAATTAAAGTTAAAAAAATATTTTTTTTAATTTTATATTTCGTAGAATAGAATAGCTACAGTTTATTTTGGCATGAGGGAAATAAAATTGTCATTTGTAAATTTGGGACTAGAATATGACAAACTAATAATAAATTACTCGTTAATTTTAATTGAAAATAAATGCTCATAGAATAAAACTCTGCATGATTCATGGAAGAATGAGAGTACAGCTACATTATCAGTCATTATGAAGCTATCTCAAAATAAATACAGTTAAATACAAAGTCAATGGAAAGGAATTTAGGAGTCAGATTAAGCCACAGATCAAAGGTCATTTTTTTCGGTTATTTCCAGATTTTGAGTTTGTAGTTAAGAAGGTCAATTTTTTTTAAACTGTAGACTTAATGAGTCATTGGCCCACATTGAGAAAGTCATTCAAAAGTCTTTTAAATTGGGTCCTAATTTTTCTGTACAATGGAATCTTGGTTTTATACAATTGATTTTAATTAATTTGTACAATGCTGATTTTGTACAATGGATTTGATTATTTTGTAAAATGCTGAATTTGTACAATGGAATCTTGACTTCGTACAATTGATTTTAATTAATTTGTGCAATGATGAAAATGTACAGCGGATTCTTGATTTTGTACAATTGATTCTTGATCTTGTCCAATTGATTTAATTAAATTGTACAACGCAGTCAAAGCTATACATATGTCTCATAAATTATTTTAAATGTAATTCTAAAAATGATGATTTACATGAAGCAACAGAATTTAAAGCAATGCACTGCATTATTTTAAAATTAAATCCATTAGGAATAAGTATGGCAAAAAACTTGGGTGACTTTTATTGATTGTGGGCTACACATAAATGCAATGAGCTTTAAAGTTAACTCTAAAATAAAAAATAATTTAATAAATTAGATACAAATAAATAGTCAACAAAATGTTAATCATGTACAGAGTTTAATACAATTATCTTTCAAAAATTTTATAATTTTATTAGAAATATATACTTTTTTGTAAATAGTTATATGGTGGATAAAATTTTTGAAAGATAATTGTATTAAACTCTGTACATCATTAACATTTTGTTGACTATTTATTTGTTTATTAAATAATTTTTTATTTTAGAGTTAACTTTAAAGCTCATTGCATTTATGTGTAGCCCACAATGGATAAAAGTCATCCAAGTTTTTTGCCATACTTGTCCCTAATGGATTTAATTTTAAAATAATGCAGTGCATTGCTTTAAATTCTGTTGCTTCATGTAAATCATCATTTTTAGAATTACATTTAAAATAATTTATGAGACATATGTATAGCTTTGACTGCGTTGTACAATTTAATTAAATCAATTGGACAAGATCAAGAATCAATTGTACAAAACCAAGATTCCATTGTACAAAAACACATTTATCCCTTTTAAATTCCTTCTCCACGCACTGGCCCTCCAACTGGGAACTGGACAAATGAAGATGCGAGAACGAAAAGCAGCTTGTTCTAAGAAAAGGGCAGCTATTAGCTGTGCGCGGGAGTGAATAAAATCATCCTTCTTTCTAAGCAACCTGCTTTTCGTTCAAATATAGATTTGGGTTGGTCATACAATTTGTATTGCTACACTCTAAACATTGGCCACATATCATTTTTTACTTGTACAAAATAATAACAAAATTTTGATTTACTAAACGCCATCAAATCATTGAACACTTGGTTGATTGCCCTGCAATTGTTTCACTCAACAGTCACAATTTAGCCCTTAATATTTTACTTGGTTGTACTGCAACTTTTGGCCATTGTGGGACATCCAAAATTGTAGAGAAATAATTAAGAGTGTATCCTTGTGCTCTTGAGTTTGTTGACACGTGGAGAAAATAAATTTAATCTGGGTTTGTCAACATTCATATTGACAAATGCTCATGAACATTCCAATAGAAACAGAGTTTATTCAGTGATAAATCTTTATATAACTTGCTCCGTCCAATCCAATTAATTGCAGTTTGTCTTGTACTCCATCTCTAAATTACTCTTCTTCTTTTCAAAAATTAAAAATGGTTCGAGCTTGGCATTTAGATAATTCCAAGGAAGATCAGAGATTGGCACATCAACTCCATCCCGGGAAATTTATTTTCCTTGACATGTTATCCGATTTAGGGGTCCTTTATTGGCAGGTAATTTAATTATTAAATTATTTTTCAATTTATCCATGAATTCATGTACTATTTAAAATTTTAAGACAATTTTCTACATTTTCAGTTTGACACCCAAAAATATGAAAATGACGTCGAGTTCATTGCTCTCAAAAAAGAAATGGGATATGGCTGGGATGGTACGAGGGGAGATCAAAAAGTAATGATTATGATTTTTTAGCTCCGTTCGTTGTAAACCGATCACCAAGATATTTTAGTATGTTGTACTGGAACTTGTTAGGGGCCCATATAAACATT
>JAQIVZ010001186.1:0-38524 GCA_034700945.1 Arrhopalites spinosus
TTCACTTTTACGTACATTTTAATTTCCGCAAAAAATACTTCCATTATTTTGTCCAAAAGGTAAGAATCGATCTCATAGAATAGGCGAGAAATGGTAAATTAATTGAATGCACATTTTAGACATTATTTATAAATTTAAAGAAAACCCAACCTGTAGTCGTCGCTCATGCCATCCGTTCCTCACTTTGCAAACATCAATGCAGTCAAAATATCTATAAAGAACAAACAAAACTGTTATTGAAAGGAACCACACCATTATTATGTACATGTACATACATAAATACACCACCCATACTGCCGTCTTTCTTATTTTGTGTACGTAATTCTTAGCTTGTACAAAACTCTACAAATTTGGCTATACTTCTAACAAGTAAATTATGTACTACTTTATACTATTCTTATAAGTGTTTCTGAATCAATACAGGGTAGGTATATAATATACCAATGTATAAATTATATACACATCAAAAACTCACTTCCTACTGAGTACTCCTTCTAACTATAACCAAATGTCGCCTGTATATTTATGCCGTTACTAAACATCTCTGAGCATACGACACAAAAAGAGAATTAAAACAGTAACAATAAAATTGGTCTTTTTCTCAATCTCTTACTTTAATTCACGTTTGAGATATGAATAAACAAATAACTTGTCACTTACTTAAGCATATCGTCGAAAGAGATCCAAAAAACCCCATCATCTGTTCCACAAATTGAGAAAGAGGGTAATTAACTAATTACTATACCATTAATTTTACACAAATCCTTAACTAATAAATAAAACAGAATGACAGAAGCATTTTCTTTCAAAAAAAGTAATAAGACATTGCTTTTCTGTTTTGTTGACAGTTTTAATATTTAAATTCTTTCACTTGCCTGCTCCGTGGGGCATTAATTTTTCCCTCAAATCTGCTGTCCACAATGAGCTGCTATCACTCCAGTCCCCTTTCCAACTGTATCGACCCCATGGATTTCGTAGTCGTAATAATCTGAAAACAAATTAACAATTGTACATGTATATTTGTTATTGCACTCTAACATTTAATCAATGTTTTTATTGCATGGTAGCTAAATAAAATAACACCATAAAGCTATAAATAGTATAAATAGTCATTTTTGTTTACGTCAATGACTCTAGTAAGAAAATACTAGTTCATTTCTCTATACATAAAAGTTATTTTTATGAAATGAAATAAATACAGGACGAATCACTATAAATTCAGGACTTATTTTCATACTTTAAATAAATCACACAAGAGCTATGCAACAAGTTTAGAACATGTAAAACTTGATGAATTAATAAAAACTTGATCTATTAAAAAATATTTACCTAAGACCATTCGAACCATCAACGTTTAACACAGAGTATGCATGTCTTGGACGAAGTCCCTTTTCACGGTATTCATCTTCATCAACTTTCATATTTCCACCACCACATGATGCTCCCATTAGAAATCTTGCAGCATGGCAAGAGAGTAGCTGTGCCCAAACCAAATCCTTATCTAGTTCCTCATCAGCACCACTCTATAGGAAAATCATGAATGAATCAATGTAATTGCCATGTACCATAGTGATAATTTGTAAAATGAGTGATTTCCCTTACCTCAAAAATTCTAATACTTTCACATGGAAAACCAGTCAATGTCGCTAAACCTTCTATGGCACGACCTGAAACTAGGGCCTCATAACAGCCATGAATTTTAGCTACAGCCTTTTCAATTAAGGGGACCCACAACTGTCGTCTCTTAGCCTGGGAATATACAAGCCTTTTTCTTCGATCACAAGGTAATAGATCATCAACAATGACTGTAACCAAAAAAGAAAATTGTATGAGTAAAACAGTTTCTATATACATACTTTTATCTATCAAGTTGAGGATTTTATTTTCGTTTTCAAAGCTTACCAGTAATCCATGAACCATCCTTGCTAAAGAATTTAATTGAAAAAATAAAACATTATTTGATGAGAATTTTTAATTTTAATAATATACTAAAGTCTGTACGTTATACTGTAAAGGACAAACTTGAAACTATAAATACAAGAACAGATGTTTTTACTCACCACAGACGTATTAGGTACGCTCCAACTTTAGAAACCTCTCTCGTCACCAGGATTTTTTCTACCAATTCCTTCCGCTCTGCAATGACGGCCAATGCACTTAGAAGCCAACAATTTCCCAACACTCCTGTGTTTCATAAAAACAAGCATAGTATGAGGATTAGACGACATCAATCATAAAATGTTGCACAATATATCAGAATGTTTATGACAAAAGAGTAACGAGCATCATATTTAATTCATATTGTGGAGAACAATGTAGTCTCAGTATGTACCTTGAGAAATATCTGATGGTAGGGGTGTACGAAAAATATTCCATTGAACATTATCACTTATTTGATCCGCTGTCGTCTGTCAAAACAAAGCAAATTATGAGAACATATTACGTCATAAGACAAGACTCTTAAAATAAAACTAGTATTCTGTCAAAACTAGAAAAATCATCATACAAATATTTCTTTTGGTCTGAGCCAACGGGTCACAAGGTCACCATTCGTCGTCGCTTTTGGATTATAATACAAAGATTTGGATGCAGGTGGAAAGGAGTCATCTACAAAAAGATCCCCACCTAGAAAAAACAAGTTGAGAATCAAACATGGACAATTAGTTTACCGATTCGACAGTAAGAAAAAAAAACAAAAAATATATGATACCCACTTTTTTCACAAAAGGCCACGATGTCTTGGTACTTTTGTTTTGTTCCTTTTTTGGTTGCATTTGTTACACTAGCGATAGTTGAAGCTTCAAATCCGTTTGGTTTTCTTGCACTCTGATACATTGTAGAATAATATAATTTATAGATTAGAAGACGTTATTATCAGTCATAAAATTAACAATTAACTACTTACATATTGTACTTTAATCTTACCGAACACATTTCGCATGTAGCTGACTTGATTGCATTTTTGAATGTACACTGCGAACAGGACCACTTCTTTCTTCCATATGCATTGATACACTGTAAACAGTGCAAAGAGGAGGAAAGAAGAGACAAAAAAAACAATCATAAGTTATCGAAACTAATTGCATGTATGTATACATTATTTATGAGAGACAGAATCATTGAAAACCCATCATCCCTTACACCCTCTTACAAATTGAATTATTTTACGTATCAATAAATTCATACCTTATAATCCTTGTTTTTATCCCATTGGCAGGCTTGACATCGATTTGAATATACAGGATTTTCTAGTGTACACAAACGACAGCACCAGTATTCAGCAACAGCAACAGCGACGGACCTTGGGCGTTCAATTTTCTTTCTTTGTCGATGTTTTTCTTTTACTGTGACTCCTCCGGCCTCTTCAGACTCATCTTCATTGATTTTAGATGCTCCACATGCTTCGCAAATTTTATTGGTAGTACCATTAGCTAATGTACATTTGGCACATGTCCACCTCTGGAGAACTGACAAGTCATTAAAGTCATTTTCAAGGCTCAAAGAATTTAAAGGTAAAGATGAACGACGACGATTTTCATTGACTCTTGTATTATTTGGAGGAGAACATTCTATAAATTGTGCATCCTCATCATCAATATACTTTAAATCACTAACAGTATTTTCTTGAGTTTGTGGACTTGAGACTGTATCTGCTCCATTATGAGATTCTAAATTTGTTGTTGATGATGATGAGTCTTTTCCTTTTTGTTGTTTACTTTTTTTAGATCCATCCAAATCAAGTTTACTTGTTTTTGTTGACGACTCTGTTTTGGGGACCGAACCATTTCTAATTACTGATTTGTGCTTTTGTCCAGATGAGGATGAATGTTCCAATGATGAATTATTGGTATTTGTTATTAGTGCATCTTTAGAATCTTTTACTAATTCTTGAAGGGATGAAGAAGAATTTTGAAGGACTTTTGAATTACTCCTTTGATACTTTTTAACTTTATCCGTCTTTTCAAAGGACACAGCTACAAAGTCTGAGATTGCAATACTGTCATCATCTGGACTAATATTTGAACATTCTTCATTTCCATTCAAATGGCTCTTTTCAAAAGGATGGAGGAGATCTTCATTTGTAGTGTCCTTTTTGGACTTTGATTTAACTAGATTAGCATTAACTTGTTGTTTTGACAAGGAAGAACTTTTAGTGGTGGCGGTGGTTGTTTTGGTGTCTTCAGAAAATAAGTTGTTGAGTTTAATTGTTGAGGAAGTGGTTGTAGTAGTAGGGGTAGATGATTTACCTGGTGGACTGTTCTCAAAACGTACAGCATTGTTTTCAAAATGAATGAGATTACACGATTCTTCTCCGAAGACATTATTAGGTAGATTAAAATTCAAAACTATATTATCATCTGGTAGGGATGGTGTTTGTATTTTTAATTCCTCGTCTTCTTCTTCATCTTGATCAATCACATGATAATCATTTTTTCTTACATGAGTATAAGGACACTTGTAATTTTTACTGCTAGCTGTAGCTTGAAAACCTCTCTTCTTTGTGGTGGGTTCCCTTTGAGGTTCAGGTTTTTGATGTTGAGTTATTTGCATTGAGTCATCATCATCATTAATTGGTTGAATTGTCCAATTTGTAGACGGTACTTTATTTGTTGTGGATGGCTGTTTTTGATTCTCCATCATACAAAGACTCGAGTCTGTGACGGATCTTGTTAAACAACCGTCTGGTTGTTGTATTACTTGTTCTTGTTGTTGATTATTATTATTAAGAGAATCACGTGAAAGTGCAGGGGGACTAGATGAGTTACTCTTTATAGAGTCATGAGTAGTTGTAGCAGGAGGTGTACTGGTTGTAGTTGAAGATTTTTTAATACATTGTTGAGGATCATTATTTTCGATTGTAGATGATTCGACGACAATGATGGCAGTGTCATTTGAGATTCTATTGACAAAAGACTCTTGTTGATGTTCCTTCCCTTGTTTTTGGTCAGCTTTTTTCATTGGACTTGAGCTTGTGACAACCTTTGGACTTTTAGTCTCTTTAATTTCATCAATTAAAATTGGTGTTGTTGATGTTGATGAAATGACTGGAGTTTTTGGTATTCCAACTAATATTATTGAGTCTTCTTCCTCTTCATCTTCTTCTTGTGAATTTGAACGACCTGGACTCGGAGAATGACTCCCATCACTAGTTACACTTTCATGAGTAGTGCTAAAAATTATACAATAATAAACTTGTTAATTATAATGAATTTCCCCCTAAGTAAGAAATTATTTCAAATCCATAGTACATACAATAATTTTTATAACAAATGTCATCTATTTGAAATAGACTATTTCATACAGTAAATTTTAAGTACTTTTAAAACAAAGAAACATGACTCCTCATCTTTCTCATGCTTAGTAAATTACAAAGACACCACATTTTTACACAAAAGTAATTAACTTGACAAGAAAACAAAATAAATAAGAACAAACAAAAGAAAGATGAAGAATATTATAGACTGACCATTCTGTTGTTTTGGGTTCTTCGAGTCGACATTCAAAAGAGACAGATTGTCCTTGTTGTTCTAGTTGTTTTTGGAGAATATTACTATGTGACCCTTTGACACTAGGTCGCCTCTCATTACATCTGATACAGAAGGAGACTTCAGTTGGATTAATCTACATTTTTCACAAAAAAAATCATATAAAAATTATTTTCTTTGTTTTCTCTTCAACAGTCAACAGTAAAGTTGAACATTTACAGTTCTTCTGTTCTTGATTACAGTATTAATGTAATGTGACTTATATATTAAAATAATTTAAATTTGTTAATTATAGTTATGGAATGTTTACCTGAGCACATGAAGAACAAGACCACTGTAAAACCGATGCTATAGATCCCATCACTCCATTAATTATAGGACCCCATAATATTATGATATGAGAGGCGACTTAATCTTATAAATAAACGTGTAGTTAACTTCTTTAATTCTTAATTTCCTTCACATGATGACGAACTTTCCGCTCCCAACCTTTCACAGTCAATCCCTTGGTCACAACTAAAATACTTAATTTTTCAGACCAACTTATTTTCTCTCTCTCTCTCTCTCTCTCTCTCTTGTGTTTCTTCTCTCATTGCCTTTGCTCGTGTGCAGTAGTGTGATTCATTCTCTCTCTCTCGTTAAAGCCATTTCCCTCCCCCCTTAAAAAAATAAGTAAAATTAAATATCACAATAAAAGTGGGTGTAATCATTCAATTGGAAATCCTTTCAATTACAAGACTGAAATAAAACTGATCAATTTAATTTTTGTAAGCCATACGTCATTAAATATTAATTGAGTTGTTACAAAAGAAATGTCAATGAGAACTGGAAGCCTTCCTGAAATAGTCCACAGCGGTTGGCTCACAAAATCACCTCCAGCAAAAGGTCTATTTCGTCCTGTAAGTTCAATTTTGAAAAATATTATTATCAATTTGATGACTCATGTAATTTTTGTCATGTTTAGTAAATAATTTTTCATCATGTGATTTTATAAAAACATTCTAGCGTTGGAGACGAAGATGGTTCATTCTAAGAACAGGAACATTCCCCAATCAATTTGTCTTGGAATATTTCACGGATATCTCATGTCGTCGTCAAAAGGGTCTAATTAATCTCGATATGTGTGAACAGGTGAGTGGAATCATTTTGAAGTAAATATTATTTTACAATTATTTACTACAGTACTGAGTCATAAAGAAAAAGTTGAACGTTTAGTAAGTACGTTAATGTAAAATAATAGATTACGCAATTACATAGTAAAAGTGAGGAAATGGGTAGATCTTTTATTTAGACGTATTAGTTTGTATTTTATTTGTTGAATTTGTCTTGGATTCAATTGAATGTGAGTCTTAATTTAATATAAAAATAACTTTGTATCCTTTAAATAGTTTAAATTGAGACCAAAACATATGATTTTTGAAAATAAACTTATTAATTTTGACATTGCAGGTTGCAGCCCCATTACTTGTTACAGCTCCATTATCCGTTCAAGATCGCCATAAGTATACATTTAACCTTAGGACGCCAAATCGTGTCTACTACCTTGCATCGGAGTCTGAAGAGGATATGAACAAGTGGGTAACCTGCCTTTGTCACGTATGTGGTCTTAAAACTGTGGATGAAGAGACTGAAGGTAAATAATAATAATAATTGTAGAAAAGTACTAAATAGTCATTTAGATTTACCTCAATGAGATCAAATTTACATTAATGTTTTACATCCATGTCAACTTGACATCCAAAAACGAAAAGAAACTTATAAAATGACCATACCCAACATTATAAGTACTAGACTAGTATTACTAATTCCAAGTACTGTACATGACTCAGCTAGTAAGTATATTAGGGTTCCATTGCTTTCAAGAAAAATCATAATTTTTTATGTACGTTTAAATATAAAATACACATTACATAATGTAATTTTACAAACAACTATTTACACACAATTGAGTGACGTCTACGCGAATGAACAATTAGAAATTGTAACAATTAACCTCGTTTCTTTTGTACTCAAACAAAAAAAAACAACTTGTATTAATTTTGTGACAACATTTGACCATATAACGAAAAAACTGACTGACTGTACGTCAGTGTATGTCTAAAATTTTCAATATGTCGAATCATTTGATAAACTGGGAAAGTTTGGACGAAAGAATTTTTAATTCAACAGAATGAAATTTATTGTGAATTACATGGTTAGATTCCCATGTACAAATTATATTCTTCTGAAATGTATGCATGCACATGAACATTTTTAATGAATGTAGAAACCTTTTACCCTTGTGACCACACTATGAGAATCATTTTTGAATTATGTATCTATTTATTATGTTGGTTTTTTCTTTAAATTTCAAACTCATTTAAAATACTTATTTATTATTATCTGAACATGAATATTTTCATTGTTATTCACAGCACCCGTGGATGCAAACAATCAACCTTCCAATGATGCGATGACAGAGAATAATGAAAATGAGAGTGATGAGAGTAGTCCATCGTTATCAAATCACTTATCGGGACCTTATATTCCCATCTCGGAATGTTTCACTGGAAAACCAATGCCTTTTAATCGAACATCCGAATCTACTACTTATTGTAACACTGTATTTCCATTTCCTCCCGAAGTCAAGTGGGCAACTCATCCAACAAGAACGAAAGAAAGTTTTGGAGTTGGTGGTGGAGTCATTGCCCCTCCACGACCACCAAAAAAATCATCCCCTCAATCCTGTGAAAATACAAACATGCTAAATACACTATCCCTCCCATCCTGTACACGAAGTGTCTTGCCTTGTGATAATTCTGAAGACAATCATGATTCTTCTTCAACCTGCTCCTCCTCTTTACATTCACCTCCAGGCTCGGCTGGAGCTTTATATTCTAATATTCCTGAAATATCCCCATGTTATCCAGTCTCAGCATCAACAACAGCTGGTAATAACAACAATCATACAAATAACAATAATAATAACAACAACACAGTGTCCCCTACTCAAAATTCTTCACAAGGTGATCCAAATAATACAGCAGGAGTACCCGGAAATGGAGGTGGACAGCCATCACCCCCAAAAGTTGATCGAAAGTTAAAACCGGATGCAAGAAAGTTTATCGACAGTCTAAGTTATAAATTTAGTCCACATTCGCAACAAAAACAATCCCCAACCCATGCAAGTAAACATTCTAGTGGAGCAATGACTTTACCATCAAAGGCAAGTCAACGACACAATAATAATCCCGGTCCAATCATTGATCGTTTTTCTAAGCCTCAAGATAGTCCAATCAGATTGGGTCCAACGCCAGTTCAAGTGAAGAGTAAGAATAATTCATTGAGGAGTAGTTTCTCAAGTACAAGTACATTACCAACAACGAGACGAGTTGGCCCCACAATTTCTCCTATATTCCACGAGTATGAGCCAGCCCCAGAATTAACGTACCTTCAAATTGACTGTAAAACTGACAGAGAGACTAAATCAGTGAATTCCAAAGTTTCAACTCTACACAAAATGAAGAGTCCAACTGAATCACAAAATGAAGATGTAGAGTACAGACTCATTGACCATGTCAAGACACAAGCTTTGAATCAAATGCTGCAAGATCGAGAAGAACAACTTCGAACGAATCATGTCAGCAAAAATCTTAAATAGTTTGTAATAATAATTATCAATCATTTATATACACTATATGGTGCATATTACTAAACAATAATACAAAAATAATGATTACGAAAAATGTATGATATATACTATACTATATAATATACAAAAAAAAAGAACAAGAGAGAGAGACTCTCTCCGAGGGAGTATGTTAACAAGAGTTTATGTAACATATTTGCTATTTTAAAACTTTCATATATTACATACATTACAAATATATATTAAAATTTAATACTAAGTATCGCTCTGAACATTATAACTATATATTATATTACTACTACTACTTTGTTCAGATTGTTCGGAATAAATGCATCTATATATAAAAAAATTATTGCACTTCTTTTCATATCAAAAAAAAGTTTATGCCATTCATAGCTGCATATAAGTAGACAAAGCATTGAAGAAGCAATCGAAAAAAAAGAAAAAAAAAATCACAAAAAAATTCAAGCTCAAGCGCTAGTCGAGGATTTCTACTGTTCGTGCAAAGTTCGTCAAATGTCCGCCATATTAAATTCATGAAAAACACGAGTTGTTGAGTTTTTGATCTATTTTTTTCTGAAAAAATAGAGTCAATAGTCTGCATTTTTGGCTGGTCTTGTGAAGTGGCTTCCATCACCTAAAAGTTTTTGATCTTTGGATTCTAAAATCATGTCGACCGCAAAATCTTCGTTGCCACCGAAGGAAAATGCGCTTTTTAAGCGTATCCTCGTAAGTTTACATAACACTTGCACTTTTTGTAACATTAGAATTAAAAATGCACTCTAGTCAACCATGTATTTTACATAAATGTCTTTATTTATTTTTCCTCCATAATGTAGAAATGCTATGAAAAGAAGTTGTACAAAATTGGACTGAAACTATGCAATAAAATTCTCAATGAGCCTCCATACTCTGATCATGCCGGTAAGATGATGATGAGCACGCTACTGTAATTAAAATTTATGATTTTTTGGATACTCGACCCAAAATCATCCCATTAAATGATTAGTGTTCTCTATATTTTTTTGTTTGTCATTTTGATTACAGAAACCTTGGCCATGAAAGGGCTCATTTTAAATGCATTAGGTCGTAGAGAAGAGGCCTATGCTGATGTACGTAGAGGTTTAAAGAAAGATCTTAGGTCACATACGTGCTGGCATGTCTATGGACTTTTGCAGGTATTAAAAATTCTGTAATTTTATATTTAGTTTGGATTAACGTGAATTGTACTCAAATATTTTTATACCTTTTCCATTTATTTACTTTTTAAACAGAGATCCGAGCGAAAGTATGAAGAAGCGATAAAGGCTTACCGCAATGCATTAAAACATGATGCAAATAATATCCAAATATTAAGGGAGCTATCAATTGTTCAAATTCACATTCGAGACCTAAGAGGATACAGGGTAAGAATTTTAAGTTTCTCTTCTTCTACACTGGTGTATCATTATTGTGCAAATATTTAATTTGTTTTTGAAATATTTGTAGGATACTAGACATCAACTTTTTAACCTGAAACCAGCACAGAGAGCCTCTTGGATAGGTTTTGCTATGGCTTATCATCTTTTGAAGGGTCAGTATTAGAGCAATTTTTTACTTAGTTTTTCGTTAATATGATAAATTTTCATTTTGTGGTAAAAAAGATGTTCACTTTACTCCGTAAGAAAATTAAAGTATTAAATATTTTGTATGGTATGATATTTTTTACATGCTCACCTTCCTTCTGACAGACTACGACACAGCCTACAAGATTTTAGACGCTTTTCGGAAAACACAGAATGTGAATGCTTCTAAAAATGTAATGATTGTCATTTTTATTTATTCAATTTTTTAAATAAGTACTTACAAACCTATAGATTTTTTATTTGTGAAAATTCACGAAATGGTATTTATTAATTCTTGAATTGATTTATTACAGTCCAGGGAAGGCATTTACGACTATGAAAACAGCGAATTGCTTCTTTATCAAAATTCTATTCTAGAAGAGAGTGGTGATCTAAGTGCAGCTGTGAAGCATTTACAAGACAATAGCTCTGAAATTTATGATAAAGCAACCTATTTTGAAAGATTAGGTTCGTTATAATCACTTTTATATTTACATTTTTTACATATGATTCTTTTGTGTACTTAAGCCACGATATTCATTGAGTTTGTTTTGGGAATTTATAGGAAACTTATATTTGGACCTTGAACATAACCTTTTAGCTGAACAAGTGTTTAGAAAATTGATCAAAACTAATCCTGACAATGGAGCTTACTATAAAGGATTAGAAAAGTCACTGGGTGTAGAATATGAGCCAGATGAGAGGGTGGACCTTTATGCCAAATTTTCTTCTGAAAATAATAGAGGTAGTAATCTTCCCAAAAGGCTCATTTTGGAGTGTGCAGAAGGACCCGTATTTGAGAAACATGTGTGGCTTTATATAAAACTTGCCTTGGAGAAAGGAGCACCACCACTTTTTACTGATCTTCGGCCTCTTTATAAATCATCTGAAAAAGTTTCCATCATACAAAGACTGTTTGAAACCACTATCATTCAGCTAACAGATCACTCGAGGTTTCTTGAAGGTAAATCATAATTATTAATTCTTTCGAATTCTTTTTTAAAATCTTATTTATTTATTTTAGTCCCGATATACACTCGTAAATGTCATTTTTATATGTGTGTCATTTTTTCAGAGGATGAAACAAGAAGTGCACCAGCATCTGCACTGTTATGGGCCTATTACTACTTAGCACAGCACTATGACTTCATGGGAAATGCAGAGCTTGCTATGAGTTATATAGACAAAGCAATTGAACATACCCCTACCCTAATTGAATTATTCATGTGTAAAGCAAGAATTTTTAAACATATGGGTGATCTCGCTTCAGCAGCAACTTGGATGGACGAGGCAAGGGAATTAGACACTGCTGATCGTTACATCAACTCTAAGAGTGCCAAGTAAGCATGCTCAATATTTTTAAGAATGTGATGTTTTAATTTTTTTTTCTCTATAATAAGTAATAAATACTTATTTTACTTCAAAAGTTATAAACTATTACATAATCAATATGAATTAATCTTTCAGGTACTTTTTACGTGCTAACGATGTCGAAAAAGCAACTTCAATATGTGGAAAATTCACACGGGTAAAAAAATACATTCTTAATGTGTTTGGCATTTATTTCTAAAACAATGACAATTTTAGTCTACTGATGATTCAAAAATTTAATCTCAATTTATTTGATGTATTATTTTCAGGAAGGGGCAAGCGCATTTGATAATTTAAACGAGATGCAGTGCATGTGGTTCCAGACTGAGTGTGCTCTAGCATACCAACGTTCGGGTCAATGGGGTGAAGCATTGAAGAAATGTCATGAAGTCGATCGGGTACAATTTTTTTTACGATACAAAATATAAAAATAACTTTAAGGTGTATTATTTAACAACGATATGATGACATTGTACTTAATATGTATTTTTAATTTTTTGAATGTGTTTACAGCATTTTACAGAAATCGTTGACGACCAGTATGATTTTCATACTTACTGCCTACGAAAGATGACTTTGAGATCATACGTCCAGCTTCTACGCCTTGAAGATGTTCTAAGGGCTCATCCATTTTATTTTAAAGCAGCAAAGTACGTTATAATTTTTTATACATTCTTTTGTGTATATGTTCGGGTGACATTTGTACAAGCTGACATGATTACTCTTAATATTCTTCTAACTTCTAATGTGTCCTTTTTGTGTTTTGTTCTTGTTAGGTGTGCTATTAATGTTTATCTTCATTTGTACGACTTCCCACTAAAAAATCAATCTACTGATGAGCAAATAAGTTCTGGTACGTGTCTCATCTGTTAATTGAATTGATGATTAATTTCCAATTTTAAAGATCAAAATGATGTGATACACTAATTCCAATAGATCCATATGAACTCAAATTCTTCTGATTTGAAAGATTAACTGATTGATAAAATTGTTAGGTCAACAATTCATTGTGAACATACCCATCAACATACAACATTGGACTTTGCTTCACTTAATTTTTTTTTCTTACAGACAATATTTCACCGGCTGATCTGAAAAAGATGAAGAATAAACAACGAAAGGCAAAGAAAAAGGCAGAAGTAGAACAGCAAGTAAGTTTTTCATTTTGTTGTCCAAAGAATTAATGAAATAGTTCATCGCTTTGTCGTACATGTACACTTGATTTTGTTGAGTTAACCATTTTTGTATTATATTTATTAGGCTATAGCTGCAGCCGCTGAAAAGAAGGAACATCATGCAAAGTCAAAACAAAATGCATCCGAGGACGGAGAAAATCATCCACCACCTTCTGAAGAACTTTTGCCTGATAAATTAGCTGTACGTTATTATTTCATTTAAACTTTAATTAGTATAGAATATATTTTCCATATTGGAGGTCGATTGTTTTACTAACCGTGTTTTTTTCTGTAGGTGACAACGGATCCTCTCGCCGAAGCCATTAAATTTCTTCAACCATTGCAGTCATACGCCTACAATAAAATCGAAACTCACTTATTAGCTTACGAAATTTACAGTCGCAAAGGTACTTTCAAAGATGAATTCATAAATATTTTTCTTGGAACGGATTTTCTAAGCATTATGATTACATTGTATTTAAATACTTTTTTATCCATATATTTTTTCTACAGAAAAACCATTGTTAATGCTTCAAAGTATCAAACGAGCACTGAAAATTGATGCGAGTAATCCTAAGCTTTATCAGTTTCACACTGTGTTCCAGGAATTTATTGCTGAAAGGTAAAGAATTGTTCTCAAAATATATTTTGAATAATATATGTATCTGGAATAATTTAATCTCAAACTAACTATGATTTGTTGATATACAGGATAAACAGTCTACCGAGTCCTTTGCCTGAATTTCTGCGGAATGGTAAGCACATACAACAAAGATATTATTGCGCTTGTCATAATTCATTAATCAAGGAATTTTCTCTTAATTATTTTCATTTTTTTGTTGCAGAACTGGCTAAAATTGATTCTCTAAAACTTGTTCATGCCCACAAAAATATAAATAATTCAGGATTAGTAAATTCTAATACGTCGTTGCCTATTAGCAGCAAATTAGGTATGTGAGCACATTTATTACTTAAATATTACTCTTTCTTTTAATATAAAAATTGAAATACATCAAAATCAAATTTTGTAAAATCAGCATGTTTTTTGTTTTAAAAAAGTATCCCCTGTTTTACTACAATGAATGCCTAAAGTTTTTAGTTTAAAAGATCAAAATGATGTGATATACTAATTCCAATAGATCCATATGAACTCAAATTTTTCTGATTTGAAAGAATAACTGATTGATCACACTAAATATTTTATATAAATCATGAAATATTTGAAATCACTTGAAACTGGAGGTAATTTTGTATTTTTTTATGATTCAATTGTAATTAGGAGCTGATCCTTTATGTGCTGCCGTCAATTCAATGAACTTAAATTTGGAGACTCAACATGAAAATTGAATATGACTGAACTCTCTCCCTCCCCCGTCTAAGCTCTACATTATAAAGAAACAGAGAAAGGTATTCAGAGTACGAGTATGTTATGTATTAATTACAGTTGAATAGTAAAAAAAGGAACTTCCCTGTACTACTACTTGTTTCGTTTTGATTTTTAACTTATTTTATCAAACCGATGTAGTTTAATTGGATTGGCTATACTACATTGATTGTGTTCGTTATTTTAAATTTTAGTAAATATTCTTAATTACTATATGTATCTGATTATCAACCAGTCAAAATGTTTACCGGTCCCAATGAAATTAACGTGCTGATTATTATTTTATTAAACGTTCTCTACATTATACTGAACCTTCAAAGAGCTACAGTATAGCTTCTAAGATAGCCTGTTCTATTGTATCCCTTTCTTCCTTTTTTCTTTCAAAATCCTCTTCTCACCATGAAATCATGTATGTACTCCGAACTTAGAATATGGTGACTAATAATTGTTTGCTCCTCAGAATATATTATACATATATATATATATACGTCATTCAGTCTAAGATTAAGCCAGTTGAGCCTGTCATTTATACGAAAATAAAAGTTTTTTTTATATAAAAAAAAGAAATTATGGATACTCCAAAAAAAACTTCGTACTACAATGTGACTAATTATTATTACAAATGGTTGTCGAAAAGTATGCTCTTTTTTAGAAATTAAAAAAAACAGCAAAAGTCAACTCGATCTATATAATATGCCGCTGTTTTAGAATTCTGTGAATATTCTTGAATAATATATTACTATCAAATTGATTGATTCTGTACTGCATATTTTTTATTATAGAATACTATAATTTATAGTATTTTATAGACTCCAGTCAAATTCCAGACAATAGTCTAGAGCATTCGTTTTACTTTACAAATTATAAGCGGAAGATATGATTTCATTATCCATATAAAATCACTCGGGGAATCAGTGTGCATACCATTTATGTATATTTTACAAGTAACGCATTATCTACACAAATTCATGAATTTTAATTTTCCAGTTTTCCCAACACACGTGCCAACAAAATCCATGCAGGGACCTTAAACTTAAGTAGTGGCAAAGCTACAGAAAAAAAGATAAGAGAGACTGGGAATGTGTCTAGGAATGTGTCTACATACT
This sequence comes from Arrhopalites spinosus, assembly GCA_034700945.1. Taxonomy (NCBI): domain Eukaryota; kingdom Metazoa; phylum Arthropoda; class Collembola; order Symphypleona; family Arrhopalitidae; genus Arrhopalites; species Arrhopalites spinosus. The sequence goes on from JAQIVZ010001186.1 coordinate 15,755, forward strand.
TTACTGTCCCTTCGAATTAAAATAAGTCGATAAAATTAATGCAGAAAAATGTGAATGGAGGCTGTATTAATTGATGATAATTTTCACCCCCTGCTAATGCCATTTTATACTCTCATTTATTCATTCTTTTTTGGTCAGTGAAAGAAGATAAACTGTTTCTCGTCCCTTTACTTTTCCCTCAAATTCAACTCCAGTTAGATTAAAACAGTCAGTGGAGTCATATAATTTGAACATCAAGAAGGTGAGTATTTTAAACTATTTTATTCGCTTTAGTGTATAAGTACATTTTAAAAAAAATTAATTGTCTATTTTGTACAACGTATACTAAATTATAGTTTAAAATATCAATTTTCAAGTACACAATATTATGCGTGCCTCAGATAATTTTGTTCAAGCTGCTTTCCTGGCTTTTTGAGCTTTTTGTAAAACGAGCTCAATCTGAGAAATTTCTTTCTTTTGTTGGTCAATGAGACGAGTCATTTCAGTGATTTTTATTTCTCTGTTCAAGTTTTCTCCTTTGAGTTCAATTATGTACCATACTTTTATAACGAGCTCTAATATTCTCTGCTTCAGTTATTTTCATTTGCATTAAGACTATGGCATTCTCAGTTGTTTTCAATTCCATTATTCGGCAATAATTTGATTATAATATTTATGTACAAAAATATGTTTCTCGTTACCTTTTCTTTATTTACTAAAAGTTTTTAGTATGATATAATTTATTTTACTTGAGGCTTTCTTTTTTGTAACCCCTTTTCCTTCTGAACTTCTTCTTTTCGTTTCTTTGAGTACCTTGTCCAACTTGGCTTTGAGTTGACCTTTTTTGAAAGATTGTAAATTTGACTTGTTTTTCATGTCTCCAATACGGCATTCAAGTATATCAAATGTTTGGGCAAAAGCATTTATCCCGAAATGCGTAAGCTTTTCTCTCATTGCCCCATTGTTGACGCACGATGAGAAAAAAATATCACAAAATATTGAAATTTTTGTGTGTCGTTTTTTCAATTCTGTATTGGTTTTTTTCAGCTCATTTATTTTCCTCTCATTATTTTTCAAAATTTCTTCATTATTACTTACACTCGTAGTTGTAGTTGGCCTTTCTTTCCCCTTCCACCAAATGTATTTGTTTCTTTTAAAATGCAATCTCAGCAAATATTGCTTGATTTACGTCAGGCTCCAGTACATTTTCAACGGCTGATGTTGCACGCTGTTTATGACCTTCTTTAGGGTTCGGCATGTTTTATTTCTTATGATTACTTTGACAGAATTAGTTTGAAGAATCACTTTGTTAATAGAGATTGTCGTAATATTAATTGCGTTGTTTTTAAATATAACTGATACTCAACAATTGTTGGAAAATTTTGTTTTTGAACTTTATACTGCAATAACGTCTTACACTTTAACTGCTTGGTTAATGTTACCATGTGTTAAGCTAAATCATCAAAATTTAATTGATATTTCAATTCGTGAGATCTTATTGACTTCTCACCCACATACCTTTGTACATGACATATTATAATAATTTTTTTTTGTTTTCAGTTGTCAGTTAATTGATTCAAACTATTTTTACAATGGATCCTAAACGTCATGGAGGAGCTCCTTCTTCGACACCCAGAGCCAAGAAACCTAAAAAGGAAAGAGATGATATTCTGTCTATTGATGAGACGTCGTCATCATCAAACAACAGTTGGAATCAGTTAATGATTGAAGATGATGAAGGAGGCTGATGGTCAATACTTGGAAGATATTTTCATTCCAGCAAAGTATACTCGAGTTGATCATCCACAGACGGGGGAGAGACTTGTTATTGAAAAAATTGTCTGTGAAAATTTCAAGAGTTATGGGGGAGTCAAAGAAATTGGACCATTTCATAAGAGTTTCTCTGCCATTGTTGGTCCTGAATGTGGAGAAAGTAACATTACTGACGCAATCTTATTTGTCTTTGGTTATCGTGCTGCAAAGATTGGTTATAAAAAAGTGTCTGAGTTCATTCATAAATCTCGTCCACCTCTCAACTGTTGTGCAGTCACTGTACACTTTGTAAAGATTATCGATAATGGACAAAATGATGAAAATTTTGAAGATGTTCCTGATTCAAAAATAACTGTGACTAGATCGGTAAATATCAATAATAGTTCTGTCTATAAGCTCAATGGGAAAAAAGTTACTATCCAACACGTGTCTAGTTTCTTGAAGACAAATGGAATTGACATTGTTCATAACAGATTTCTTCTTAGATTTGAAGAAAATTGGGACAAAACGATACACTAAATGTTTAGCAGCTTTGGAGCAACGTGTTGAACAATTGGACCAGGAAATAAAAGATAAACTTCATCGTGTTGAATTAGTAAAGAAAGAAATGCAAGACATGAAAGAACCAGTCGAGAAGGCCAAGGCGTTTTTGAGAGATCATAATACAACGGCAAAATATCAAAAAGAGTTGGATGCTGTGACAGCTAGAAGAGATAAATTTAGAAAGGCTTATATTACCACAAAAGCCCAACGTCGAGACGAGTTTATGGAAGGATTTGTTGTGATCTCTTCAAAATTAAAAGAAATATTTCCAATGATCTCTATCATGTGTGCTCGGGGTAGTGATGATGCTGAGATAGACTTGGTAGATTCAACTGATCCATTTTCCTCTGGAGTACAATTCAGGTGAGAACTAGTTAAATTAACTAATCAATCTTCAGTTTCTCAAACTATATTCTCAATTTGGTGTGAAATACATGTATGTATCCTGTGTATAACAAATATGTGATTGTTGGTTACGCAGAGTTCAAATGCCTGAAGGACCTAGTAGGATTTCTGCTTTATCTTCGGGAGAGAAAACATTGTCATCTCTAGCTTTAATCTTTGCACTTCATTATTTCAAGCCAAGTCCACTTCACGTGATGGTTTTCGTTATTGGTACTTCATTATCTTTCGAAAGTGAGTCCATCGTTGCCAATTATATAAAGGTGAATTATTTTTATGTCTCATGGTCAAATAAATTTCATCTGACTAAAATTTGTGCTATTAAATATTGTGTATAAATTAAATTCACAATTTTGATGAAAGTTAAAGATTATTTTGATTTGTTTTCAAATTATAGGATAGAGTAAAGTTTACTCAATTCATTATCACCTCCTGTCGTCCTAATATATATGAGTTAGCTGACGTCTTCACTATTAGAACCGATGCTGAGGAAGAGGTGCAGGAACCAATGGATGTAGATATGTAACAACTGAATCGGATACAAATAATGAAAATGCCAATAGTGATGAGGGTAGTTCTTCCGATTTTGAATTTGATTGATCATAAATTTAAATACATGATAATTTTGTATTGTACTACATACAATGATTACTTATATACAATGGAGAATGAATTCTACGAACAAATATTTTCATGTAATTTTGGATTCACTCTGTACTTAATCAGTGTACGGGTACAAGAAATATTTTTTCGTATATCATTGGATTTATAAATACTCGTAATAATTATGTACAATGGTCATTAAATTGTCTCCCATAATGTAGTCTAATGATGCTTGTACTCTTTAAAAATCTTGAGTGTTCACTTTTCGTATAATATTTTTTTTTATTAATTAGAGAAAACTTACAGCATTATTGGTACAAATGATATTAAAAGTACCATTTAACATGTATAATAAGGTAGTAAAAATAATTTGATCATACTTCTTTTTTTTCTTCATAAAAATGATTTGAGTGCTTGTCTCACAACATGACTTTAGTTTATATATTTAATTTATCTATACATTTTATTTCTTAAATATTAGTAGTGTCGATGTATAGAAAAATGCATTGCAGTTTTGTTTGTCTTTTTTTTTCTTCTTCAACATTACATAGTTAAACTGCTGCAGTTTAACTGCACTTGTAGACATCAGTCGGATTCGAGCAAATTTGTCTTTCATTACGGATCGGAATTTGTTATACATTATACTCACGTATAGTAAAATATACATTAAATCTATACCAGTAAATATACACAAATAATTACTCAATCTATTTAATATATAAAAACACATGGTTTAAAAAAAGTCTTTCATGAATGCAAAAACCACATTTTTAGTTGTCTCTTAATTAATTATTAAAGTATCTAAGCTAAGTAGTACTTCATTTATTTTTAAAAATCTCATTCCTTAACTTCTCTCTCTTGAAAAAAGGAAGAGAGGAGAGACGACGATGATTTTGAGGATGAAAAGAAAAAAAAAAGTTTTAGTAACTCAAAATGTGGTAAAAAAAATCATCATTCATCTCATCATTTTTTTTTGTCTCTTTTTTGAATATTTTTCTTCTTCATTTTTTTGAGGAAATTAAATTCCAAATAATTCAAATTATAGGTCAAGATAAATACAATAGGCACTCATACCGTTTTGAAAAAAATCATCATCATACATTCATAAAATCAACTATTAATCTATGGCACACATAAAATGATCAACAACGCGTTAATAATATAATTAACACATTAAATTTATGAAACATTATATATAAGGCAAAATTTATATATACAATCATATAATTCATACGAGTACAGTATAATAAAATTCACCACACTAGACAAAACGTAGGATAATTAGTAACTCTCTCTCTCTTTTACTCAGTTAATTAATCAGTAATAGTACTTTAATATAGTTTAAGGGAGTACAAAAATGTTGTGGACAGTTTACTGAGTTTTTATGGTGAAAGGCCTTGCTGGCTTAAATATATTTATTTTTGCAAGGAAATTCCCACAGTCATTTAATAGTAAAAAAGGGATAATAATAATTACTTAACTATAAACTTTATACTTGTGTGTTTCGTCATAAATACGATTCACAAAATAACTTATGTAGTTTATTTTATCTAATTTTATAAAATCATACAACTACGTATAATATGGGATTGTTCTTGTTGAGCAATATTGAAATTCAAGAGTATCTTAGCTTCTAATATTTTGTATATCATAATTTCGATCTCAAATGTAATTTGTATTTTTGTCAATTCTCCAGTTTAAGAAGGAAGAGAAAGTAGAATAATAATAATGTTGGTCAGTGACCATGGATGAACAAAATAATTTTAAAATTCATCTACTTTAACTTTACATAATTATACAATTATTAGAGCTATTTTACATCAGGAATGACACACAGTTTTGTAACGATATTTTTTTGCTCGACGAGCGGAACTACAAGAAAGTTGATACAAAATAAGTTAAAAGGAAAGGTTATTTTTCTTTAAAAAATAGAAGTAGGAAGACTCTTTGTTGTCTGACATTTAAAAATACAAAAAAAATTCGTTGTATGGCTCTTTCTCTCCTCCGAATTATTCTTTTGCTAATAATTTGTGAATTTTTTAAAAAACAAGTTATTATGAGCCTCCTTCTTTTTGATTGAGGGATGATTCTATGATGGCGTCTTTATTTTGTCCATTCTGGTGCTTTATCTTGTCACCCATCTCCACCATTGCATTTGAGTACTGATGACTTTTCAGTTGACCATTTGTGACTCCATTTGTTGGTTTTTCCATGTCACCACCCTGGTACAGATAGTTAATTTTGTAGAGATTTTTAATAAATTACGAACTTTTGATAGTTATTTTTAATTCTAATTAAAATTTGACTTACTTTGGGATGACCATTGGAATTCATGGTTTCCTTTCTGGAGTAGGAACTTCGTACCATGTACATGATTCCACAAAGAAGAAGGAGTCCACCCACAATAAATGTTACATAAGAGAGTACATCTTTCGCAATTTCTGGAGTGTGAATTGCTTGGTTGATTAGGGCAACAATTTTTGGAGTCAGCTCATCAATCCCCTAAAAAAATTTAAATATCATTTTATTTATCATTTTAATGAGACTTCATTTTTTTATTTTCCTAGAAATGTGTAAACTATGCAAATTTTATGAGTTTCTCCATATCTTATCTAGAGATTCAACTAAATGAATAAAACTAGCAGTTTCCACACGATTATAAAATAAGTCAGTCATAAATGTACTTTTTTAAAATCATTCATCACTCATTTGGCGTTCAAAAAAATCAGCTCATCAACAGATTATAATATTAAGTATTCCAAAAACTCGTAATGATTTTTTTAGTAACTTTTATTAATTTTTTTTCGAAAAATAAAACTTACATCTTCAAACCAAAGGACAGGGATGAGAACATTTTGAAGGTTGGCAGTCTGTGGGATTTCTTCAACTCGAGACATTTGAATATTAATTTGAACTCGTCCCTTTGCTTGCATTGCAATTCCCAATTTCTGAAATAAATATATTAATTATTTTATTTTAAAAACTTGTCTCAATTTGGTGGCTTGTACTTATGTTGTAATATTTCAATTACCGGCTGGATATCAATGTAAAATTGATGACGAACAGAGTCAGGTTTGAGACCATCAACGGCATCCAATAAAGTTGGATCTCCGTGTAAGAAATGAGGGAATGAAATAAAAACTGGAGAGCCAAATTGACATGTTGAAATATTGAAGAGACCAGCTTTGGCACATGGTGGTCCACCAACACAAAAGCATTTATTCTCTGGATAAGTCTCAACGTCTCCAAATGTTGATTGTGTGGGCATGAATCTAAATTTTTTTTAAAAGGTTAACCATTATTTTCACTTTCCTTAATTAATTTTACTTAAATGATGATGGAAATAATTAAAATATTTCCATAATAAAATTTATCACCATTTTACAATCTCTACTAAATTTCACATCATCAACAAATTTATGTGGCTAAAATATTTCAAGAAATTAATAAAACAATTTAATTCTCACGCAAAGAAAAAGGAAAAAGTGCGAAGATCAAAGGTCTAATTGCTTATACATAACTTTGTTGTCTCGTAAGTATTTTGTAAGTATTTAAGAAGCAACAAAGGGAAGGAAGGAGGAAATGATGTGATACAATTCTTAATTTTTTGCAACTTTCAATTGACAACATAATTTGACTCTCTGACATCAGATTCAACAAGTTTTCCTCCTTCTCATTGTCTAAAGTGGGGAGGGAGTGTATGAAACATGTTAAATTGTATTTGATATTGTATAATTCAACTCGTCATTAAATACTTTTTGTTCTTCTATTCTAGTTTTTTTGCAATGCACAAAGTCTATACTTTACCTAATGTCAGGATATAACGAGCACACAAATTTGCATTCCATTCTCTTAATTTAACACAAAGAATTTAAAAATTGAGAGATCCTAATATTTAATTTTTGTAATGTTAGCTTCCAGCATAAAACTAAATTGGCTAGACTATAGGATAATGAGGATAAAAAATGCTAATTTCTACTAAATATTACCTGTAGGCTGGAAGACCTTGATGTTTGACGGATGCATTGTAACGTAAATGAAGAGATCGACAGAGATCGGGTTGAAAGATGTACACGTCAGACTCATTGGTAAGTGATGATGGAAATCCAGTGGCATCCGTACCATTGATCATGTTACAAGCATCAGTACCCCAAAAATCAAGTTTCTTTTGACCACTGTAGACGTCAATCCTTGCAAAATCTTCCACATGCTCTTGACCCGTGAAGACAGTAAAGACTTTACTCTCAGTATTATTTTTGTCAACAAAGAATCCAAATTTGTCATAAGGAAGACGCTTTCCTTCTGGTAATACTTGTTTTCCCAACTTAATCAATGGATCCTCGTAACCCCACATGAGTTCTTTGACAGTGTGAGCTGTAAATGGTTGCAATTTCAAAATATCCAATAAAGTTGACACTGCTTTTTTGACAATCTTTGTTGAGTGTTGCATCTGACCCACAGCACTCTACAAATATATTTTAAATTATTTTAATGAAATTATAAACAATTTTTATTTGTAAAATTAAAAATAAAATGATGTAGTTAATTTAAACGGGAGCAAAATATTTTAAACTTACGAGCATTGGAACATTTGGTAAAAGAAAGGTATCATTTTCAGCTCCAATGGACAATGTGGGCTCAAAGAAAAAGTTTTTCTTTTGACGATAAGATAACTAATTAAATATAATAAAAATTATAAGAATTTATTTCACTTTTAAATATTGTCTTTACTTAATTAATTTAAATATTAAAAATTAGTTCGCACAGTGCCATTAGGGTGCCATTCAATCCCGACTTTCTCCCAACGTTCACTGAAAAAATGAATCGGACAAAATAGAATTTTAAAACCATTTAATTTAAAGCAAAAAAAATTAATTAATATAATTTTTACCTATAAACATAAGGCCCACACTCTTTCAACTTGAGCTTTGTTCCATTATTCAAAAAGTCGTCAGCATTTGTTATGTTAAAAAACCAAACTTTAAGTAACGGCGTCACTGGGGGCTTTCTCCATAATTCAAAGGGTTCGGATCCTTTTTTAAGTGGTAACTCCTGAAAATCAATTAAAAATTAATTAATCACAATTTATTTAATATACCTAAACAATTTAACAGCTAAGACCTGTTTTAATTCTTAATTTTAGTTTGTCCAAACAAATAAATCATGAATCTTAAATGTAAATATTGAGTCAAAATATTAGAAAATTCTTGAATAGAAATATGAAAAATAATTAATCATCAATTCTCATACTAAATCTCCCTTATATTTTGTCTTACATTCACCAATGTTATGCAGTAAATTGTATGGGCTAGCGCTAGAATATGCTTATTAACATACACAAACAAAGTGTGTACTATAACAAGTTAATTTATAATTCATTTTTTTATATAATTTGTGGCCAAATATTTGACCTGACTTGAATATAAATTACAAGATTATTTGCTAAGGTTGTTCATTGCTGATTTTGAACTTTAATGCACTTTAACGGTATCTTGTGTATACGATGTACTCTCAAGTTACTTAATATTATTTTTTTGTGAAAGGATTGAAACAATGTCACTACTACTATCTGTAATATTAATGACCCCAGTTTGGCATGTCCAACTAGACCCTCCTCTCTCCCTCTCTTTTGGTATATCTATAAATCTACATGTTATAGACCACCTGCACTTGAATTAAGTACCTTTGTGTCTATGTCACATACATGTTTTTCTTGTGGTCTAAACAACATTTGAGAATAAAAAGTTGTGATGCAATTTTGACTGCAATAAGCTTCTTGAATGAGAAATTATAATATTTTGTATTTACATGCTTCATCGTCTCGAGTCTCCCATTCTTTGTAGACTCCACTCATAAAGTCATTTAAATTTAATTTCGTTACTTAATAAATATTTAATATCGTTGTGGACTGTCCTAAGTATACAGAAATTGATTCTATTTTTATCTGTACAATCAACATCAAAATTGATTCATCCTTCTCTTGACATCCGCTCTATTTGTTTTTTACTTTACTTAAATTAACATTCAAGTTGTAAAACGAAATATTTAAATATATTTAACATACGCTACTAGTAGAGGCAAGACTCTTGAAATGAAGAATATAATTCCCTTGCTACTTTACTTGCTCATGAATAAATCTTGTGAATATTTTTACAAGGTAAAAAATGGTACACGTGTAATTTAATGGTGCTTGTGTGTGCATTTTTTAATTGTACAATACACCACAAAATTTTCATGTGAGAGTCAACTCTTATTTAACTATGTGTGTGGGTACAGATAAATAAAAAGGAAGCCCTCAAAAATTGCGTTAGTCAGCTAACATCATGATGGTTACAAAATAACTCATGTAAGATTTCATTACAGTTAATAAAAAAGAGTTTCTAGGGGTAATAATTCTGGTTTTTGGGTCAGGAAGTTGGAGTAATCTTCCAAAAAGAAGATTTCACTGAAAATATAAATCTATAAGAAAAAGGTGGTCTAAGTATTTAAATTGATGTTTTGTTTAAAAAAGTCATCAGTCATAAAGATCTAATTTCAAATATAATGACATGACGTATAAAAAATCATGATTTTTTTTGAACAGACAACTCTAATTAATTACAAATTATTATGCCTTGCCTCATATGAAACTATGGGCTTGAAATGAAAAGGTACGAGAAGATTAGAATAAAAACTAGAACAATTTTAATCAATGATAATTATTGTCTTTGTATGCATTGAGTATTATTTCTAATAGTTTTTTTCATTATTCCCAAAAGGCAAAATGTCACTGAAAATATGTCCATATTTGTCATTTGAAACCATGTGTAGTTGATACATTACATAAATTAGTAGGCATTTATGTTAGTTAGTTAAGAAATAAACAATAATAAAAATTGTTTTTGTTCAAACTGAGACAGTATGAGTCATGAAAGGGAAGCCGTACTATTAATTTTTATATTGAAGATTGAAGGCCAGTATCTTTATATGTACAGATATACAGAGAGTTGTGAGAAATTTTAATTTCAAAATTTTATTAGTCTATGTAGTTATCATGTAATTATTCATAATGATAACAAAATATTAGACACAAAGTCTTAAAATTATATTGTCTAACTTTCATCATTTGAAATTGTCCAATGTTTTTAAGCTTTTAGTCAAGACAAAATAATTTTTCTCTTTAGATATTGACTAGACTTGTATGATTACAAATGTACAGAAGAATCTCATTATAATTTTTAACTAAATCAAACATTTTACGCTCAAAAACATTTCTCAATACATAATAAGAATTTAATTGACTTACTGATTTTATGAAAGCGTCTATTAAATCTTGGAGGTACAAAACCACTAAAACACCCGTAACGATGGAGCCGATTCCAGCAATTAGTGATAAACCTGTAAAAAAAATTAAATTAAATTTGTTAGCATTTCATTCCAATGTAACTTGTAAATTATTTTAAAATGGCCAGAAAATGAGTTAACAATTTAACAATGTATTTTACGGCGTAAAATTTAATTTACGCATCAAAATGAAGCTACTAACCTCCAAGCGATTCACACACAATTTACTTAGTTGGTAAAATGTCGTTTACTTTTACATTGAAAACAAGGCACAGAGGTTCTTTATAATAAAGAATATTTTTAAAAATTATCATTAACCTTGTACCCTTAATAGTGCATGCAAGTATCTGTATCTGCAGTTGTGATAATGATGAGAAGCTTTGGACGGAAATAATAACTTTAAATTTTTAAAGCTCAATGGAAAGTTTGTAATGATATTTAAGTACTTTAACTGTAATTCAATGCTTTATAAAAATTGAATGTAGAATTGACTACTGGAAATTTACTGACATAAGGATAAAGTGTAAACAAGGTAAAAGATACTAGAAGCTAGTTATTTAGCTAGTAATGGATTTAATTTTTGAAAACTTTGAAACTCGACACATCATAAAAATCACAGCATGCTTATGCTTATACATAGGTTAAACATTGTTTAATAAACAACAATAAATTATGTTGAACAATGTCAATAATAATGAAACACTAAAAGGAACTTATGAAAATTATTAAATTCACTATATGAAACCTTCACGCAAAGCACTGATTAATTAAATGCCTTCACTTGTGACTCATAAGAAGTGAGTCACCCCAGAAATTTCTTGTGGGAACCTTTGTAAAAAAATAGACTTAAATGCATATTTAATTAAGTACTATACAATACTTTTCCTTTGTTATGTAATGTAACTATCTCTGCCACAGTGCAGAGTTCACCAGTAAAATTTAACTTCTCTTGAAATTCTAAGACTGCCGACAATTTTGTCCATAATTTTTTTTACTTTACATAATAAAAATTATTCTAAAGTCTTTCCCTTCAGTGTAAAAAATAATTTCGTCTTAACAAATTGTCCCATTTGTAGTTGTGACAAGAAAAAGATTAAAATTTTGAGAAAAAAAAACTCGGCGATGAGAATCTTCCTCATAAATCCGCTGACCACTACCAATTTAAATGATAGCTCCTAAATAATGAACCAGCTTGAGACCATGACTAAATAAAGTGTCTTTTATTAATATTAACTCGTTTATTGAATTGCCATGAAATTTGAAGAAATCTTCCCTTCATCAAATAAATTCTTCATTGTTATTGTCTCCATACACAGAGAAATCTTCTCTTACCATCTTGTAAATTGAAATAAATACAAGACAAAAGTTCTCACGAGAACACAGAGTTAAAATACAATGCAAAATATTAAAAAAAAAGTTGGCAAATACAATTTTACAATATTTTAAGGAAGACTTTTACACTCTAATAAATGTTGGAGAGAGACAGAGAATAGCAACAAAGGATAAACCGCATGAAACCCATTAAATAAAATATACTAACACACATTATACTTTTCGGTAATTTTGCAAATAATCAAGATATATATATACCTACATTAATTTTCTCTTTTATTTTCATGTGGTTCACAAAATTACACTTGTAAAGTTGAAACCACAAAATATTTACAAAAAAACCTCAATAAGTTGAGCCTTTTCTACTACATATAAAAATATATTTAATTGGTCAATCAAAATATCCAAACACAATTTATTCCAATGGAGAACTTGAGTTGAGTTCCTCATCAAGTTTATATTTATTTACAGATATCAAAATATGAGCACATGGGGGAGATGCAAAAGATTTAAAAAAAAGTCAATGTCAACCTTCAAGAGTTTTAAGGACTATCACCTGTTTCTGTTTTGCCAAGACCAACATTTTAATTGTGTAGTAAACAACCACCCCTTCCTCATCCTTTTGGACAATGACGATGGATGTAAGACAGAAACTTTGTCTGTCTTGTCTCAACTCCAACTCAATGTATTTAATAACAAGTTCTCTGCTCTGGTTGAGCTCATAATAACATGACTTATAGGAGGTAATACACAATTAATTTAAATTAGTTAAATCCATGTTATTTAATCTCAACTTATATGTTTGATACTCTCAACTAAATATATAAAAAAGAGTTCCTGTTATTCCCTACCTTCAACACATATTTCTGTACAGATGCATATCTTCATGTAAGACAATATTACAAGCTTTGTTACTTATTCAAGGCTAACTGTCTGTTCATTTAAAAGTTGCGAGTCATTTACAAAAAGCCTCTTTTATACAATTCTCATTAAACAAAAAAGACTAATGTGTTTCTCTTTTTCTTTTATTCTATTTGTTCAGTTTCAAGTCGGAACTTGGAAAAATAAAAACAATTGTTGTGACGTTCTACCAACTAACTACAGATACTACATTAAATAGTACACGTTCCGCTGTATGTCATCCATCGTAATTTGTAAAATACAAATTAAAGGAGTTGACGTTAATTAAAAGCTACATGGGGAGACCTAAATGTTTCTAACTTGAGACATAATTTTTATTAGTATTAAAACACAAGCTTTAAATTTAATTATTCTCTAAGTAAGAGCTTAGCTCTACTTATAATGTTTGCACTTTGAATTAAAAAAAGTTATTGTAAATGATTAAACTTAAAGATTTACTTAACAAAAATAAATTGTGAGAGATAAAGGAAGAGACAAGAATTAGCGTGAGTTGGCAATTAATCTTTGCAAAAAAAATGTAAATGTCATACAAAAACAAGTTTTAAACATGAAAATAAACATGTTCTTATTTTTTATCAGTTTTAATCTTCAAAATCAAACTAACCATACAAAAATTTAAATTGTACTTGATATTACTAGTATTAAATTGTACACATAACTGTTTAATATTTTTCATAAAGTTTAATTTTCACAAATATATTTCTCTCCTTCTATGGGCACGTCTTTGACATTGTTCATTCTTTTTCTTCAAATATGAGAGACTCAAATGCTCTTAATAATATAAAACTAAGGAGCTTCAAGTTTCAATCTAGTCCATAAAAATGTTTTAAAGCTCAACAATCCTTTAAGTCTCTTCATCCTCTTTACTTTAAGTACAGTTGACAAAAAAATAACATGGAAAAAACGTGACTTTTGTCGTCCCCAAAGACTTTTTCTGGCTTCCTCTCCAATCCCATACCGTTGGGAAAATAAAAAAGTCTTTTCAAATTATTTACAAATGAGAAACATTTAAATTGTTTTGATTGATTCAAAACATTTTTACTATTCTGTCAAATAAAATTATCGTCCTTTGATTTTGGTTCCTCACGACTTCTCCTCAATCTAAAATCATAACGTTATACAGATAAATCAGGACATGACAAATGTTGGTCATTTTATCAAGTTATTTATTAGGAGCACCTTAAATAATTCAATGTAAAATAGACTGTCAATAAATTAAATTAAATTAGATTTAAAAACCCCCAAATGTGAGGAACCTGATGAATTTATCTTTTGTCAAATTACAAAAAAATGTCACCAATGATTCAAAATGTTATTTACAAGACGAAGAGACCGTTAGCCTACAGGACAAAGACCACCCTTTTTGTTAAGACACTTGTAAAATACAAAAGAACCGTAAAAGAAAGTTTTGGGCCGATTCATCATCACTAAAAATACGGAAATATTGCCCTCCACAAATAGAGATATCTCAAAAATTAAAAACTCAAAGAGTTTCTTTTGGAAAAAATACAAAGGTAGTTGTGTGTAAAAAAAAAGTAAACCAAAAAAAGACGGAAAAGTTTGTAACCGAAACTAAGAAACTAATAAAAAAAAAAAAAAGATCAGAAATCTCAATTTAAAATAAATTTTGTATTTTTACTCTCTTCTCCCATTTAAGCGTAAAGTTTCATTAGGGTTTTTTCCATTCGGTCGTTTTTCTGATTGCTCAGGAGTTTAAATTTCGAGCTTTTCAGTTTCGGGATTTTGATATGGAACCTAAATTGTTTTAATGTCACATCTAGTCAGTGACAACAGTTATAACTATAGTCGTTTGGCAGTCTGAAGAATATTTAATTGAAAAATACAGATCCATGAACGGAAGTAAAGTTAGAGTCGTCAAAATTTTAATGTAAAGAATTAATTTCTAAGATTTTTCTTTTCGATATTAAAAATGTTTGAGTTTAAAATGTGATTGGAATTTTTTTGCAAGAATTTTTTAAACAAATTAAACGTAAATTTAATTCATCCAAAAACGTCACTTGATAAAATTTGTTTAGATTGAAATTCTTTTGATACATAAGTATATAAAAATTGTTTAAGCTGTAGACTGCTTGAAACTATGAATCTCAAATAAGGGGGGCTTTGATAAATGATGTCACACTATTTTTTAGAATGGTCAAATGGGTCTGTTACAATAAAAATCTTATTTTTAATCTTGCAAAATACCACAAAATTGCTAACCTCCTTAAAAACGTGACATCATTTACGAAGAGCCCTTAGTATGTACCTAGGTACATATTGGTGCTCTGATTATATAGCCGAACACAAAATGACTGGAAAAGTCTTTCAGACCTTTTTTTCCTTATTCCCAGAACTGGAGAAGTTGAAGTATGATAAAGATACAAGATAGAGAAAAATGTTGGAGATGTAAAGGAGGACCACAAAATTTGAGAACATTTTTTCCGTCTTGGTCTTCTCTCTTTGAAATTGGATTGGGCAGTCATTGAGAATAATGGATTTGTATTTCAAAGCTCAACCTTTTCTGTCATTAAACCAACAGGCCAACAGATATGTACATGTACAGATGGAGATAGACAGGTACAAGAGAATATTTTGGAGGGTTTGTTATGTGTAACATGTCTCAGTCCAGATTTTGAAATTTAACTCTCCTCTACTTGTACAACATGTAGATATAACGGTGAAAGATATCCCGCCTGTGTATTTATAGACAATTTTTTTTTCTAATGATTGATTTCCCTCTGTCCTACTAACTACTTACGTCAAAAAAATATATTTTGAGAACCATGCACTTACCGCAAGCACATTTTAGTAATGTCAACCTTTGACCCTGGAACATATTGAAATCTATAGATTAGATAACAGACCTCTACTACTACAGTTGAGATAACTTTAACCCAAGAAAAAAATCATCTTCCTTTTTTTGTAGGGATACTCTATAAATTTGATAGAGTAAATAGTACTAAATAGACATAACTTTTATTTGTTAATATTATTATTATTCTCTCTCTCTCGTTTAGAACTAATCTATTGATCCAAGGCTTCATTTTTAAGAGGGAATTGTATCTATAAGTGCGATGATGCGTTTAGAAATATAGAAAGATTATTTAAATGGACTTCTCAGCATATCAGAAAAATTGATTATTTTTTTCTCAAACAAAATCCTAAAAGAAAGATGAGACGAGCCTATGTTTCTCTCTCTCTCTCTCTCTCTCTCCTATCTTCAAAATATTGGATGATGTGTGTGTGTGTACTGCTTACATAAAGAAACTGAATCATACGATTCCCATTACCAATGAAATTGAAAACTTTTGGTAAGATACATACAGAAAATAGAAAAAGTTGAATTTTTATTGCAAAAATTATCATCAGGCCA
This sequence comes from Arrhopalites spinosus, assembly GCA_034700945.1. NCBI lineage: Eukaryota > Metazoa > Arthropoda > Collembola > Symphypleona > Arrhopalitidae > Arrhopalites > Arrhopalites spinosus. The sequence goes on from JAQIVZ010001186.1 coordinate 32,004, forward strand.
CTACTGCATTAATTAGCTTCATTATTATTTATCAGTCATTTTTTTCAAAGTCACTTTATCAAGTCATTCATATGCATTTTTTTTATTCCGTAATTTTGTAAAATATTAATTCCTCCATTTTACAAAATTCTTTGATTAAGAGCCACTTTAATATGTACATTATATCTCAAATGACAGAAATATTTGACAATGACAACACCTGTCACCGAAATGTAACGGTAATTTTAATTCAGTTTTGTCTGTCAAAATATCGTCATTTCTGATTTAAATATGTACAAATACATAGAGTTTATATTTATAGGATAAAATTCCAAAGTCAAAAGTAGCTCGAGTTCAACATTGCTTGTAAACAATGTACATAAAATGCATTCAAACCTTTTGTGATTACCATCGAAAATAAAGTTTGTATTTGTATACAAAATAATTTGAGAAAATAAAGTCCCATTCAATTTTTCTTACAAATTACCTCTCCTCATGACTTGACCCCATTTTTTGTAAAACTAAAAAGTTGAAGGCGTCTTCAAAAGTGATAAAAGAAAATTTGTTTGAAAATTGAAATACATATTTAAAAAAAATTGATTCAAAAGATAAAAGTACCTAAATATAAGTATATCTGTGAGAGTGAGAAGGACAGTCAAAAGTTGTTACTTTTATTAATTCTGTCATTTAAATTGAACAAGTTGATTTCTTCTTGAATTCCTTGTCTTTTTTAACTTTAATTTTTACGTTGAATGGTACACACAAGTACAAGACGATGAAGACTTTTTTTGAAGAATAGTAAAGTCTTACAGTTTATACTTGTGTGAATGGGGACTTTTTTCCTCACACGACTAAAATTAACACACACTTGTACTGTATAGAATTATTACATGATAAATTGAAACTACGTGAGATATTTTCACTTGACATTATCTTCATCTTCATCATACACATGTACATATGTAATCTTCTACTCTCGTTACAAAAATATTGGAGAAAAAAAACCTTCAAAAATAAGGCTGCTTTTTTACATTAAATTTACTATACCTCAAGAGAATTATAGTGTCTCACTTTCCTCTTAAAAATCCACACTTGTCTTCTTGTCCTCACAACATGGAACATAGGAAAAGTTTAGTTTTTTGATAAGGAAAAAGACATTAAGGACATAATCTGTACGTATCCCCTGCCCCTCCAGTTTTTTGAGGAGACAAAGATTAAGGAAAAGACAATAACCAGACTTTCAAGATTATTTTTGTTTATCTTTTGTGGTCAAATTTATTGGCTAGAATTATCTTAACGTGTTTAGATTATTATAGACAAGAAATTAACAAATCTGAAATCAATATCTTAATCAATTTGAGAAGTTTTCAACTATAAAATCCAAAGACATAATATAAATTAAAGACAAGAAAATAGAAATGTTTCTTAATTCTCAAGGCCTTCAATTGAATGTATGGTTGAAAGAGATGAAGACTCGAAAATAAAAACATGATAAAATAAACACATTAAAGTGGATTTAATCTTTGGGATGAACGGCTCAGACTGTGATTTTTAGTTTGAGAAGAGAAACAAAAATCAAGTGCATTGCATGCGACGTAATAATGTCACAAAGAATTTCTTCTATGGACATTACAAAATCTATTTTTTCTGATATTCTCTCTCTTTGTTTTATCATTATGAAGTGAACATCAGTTTTTCACGTACTGTCTTGTATTGTGAAGGTCAGTGTCGTAGACAAATTACGACACTCTTCCCAAAAAAGATTACACGTTAATGAACCAAAACGAGGATGATGAATTTGACTCTGGAAATAATTTTTAATTTACTAAATGCCCTCTTCTACATCTTGTACGTGCTGGACAGGGCATCAAAGTGGAATTAATATCCCGAAATTTACAAGCGTCCCTGAACTTGAACGTTAGATATGAATCGTGGTTTTCTTTTTTGTGCACTATCAGTTTAAGAAATTTGAGTCTCTCTCAAGGTCTCTCTCTCTCTCTCTCTCTCTCTTTTCGCTTCATCATCTCTATCTTGAACAGCAGATCAAATTGGAGATGGTTGAATTAATTTGAGATTTGAAAAAACCTTCGACTTTAATTTTAACCAAAGAATTTTGTCAATTTATAAATAAAAAAAATTAATACCTAGTGTGTCAAATTAGAGGAACAGTAAATTGTACTTGGATACTTAAAATAATAAAATGTAAACTCAGCAGGTGGATACTTGATAGTAAATTTAATGTAGGACAACTTCAAGTGGTGCATGATATTGATTGAGTAGTGTTCCAATGGCCCATAGAAACTAATAAAAAAAATGAACAACCTTCAACTATTTTTTACTATTAGAGAATTAATGACATCACACGAGGATTGAGGAACCATATGCCAGCACTTTAGTTTTTAAAAAAATGCATGCAAATTACAATGAAAATCAGAATAATATCACCACAGGCGTTCATTGAATATTGAACTTGATACGTAAAATAAAATGTAATAGGTATTAAATTATAACATCAATCAATTCTACTACTTGTTTCAACATGACAATTGTCTACATAAACGTGGACTATTCTTCACAACATTGTTCTATATTTTAACCAAGTTTTGATATCTGTAGTAATGAAAAACAGCTGTTTTTTTAATTTTATATTTACATATTGAAAAGGATAAATAGTATGAGTCACTCAATCACACCATCCTAACTGAACATAATTAATAGTGACACTATCCATTTCCGTACATGTCAAAAAAGTGGACAGTAGACAGTTGAAAATGATAAATATCATTTTATTTTATATTACGACATTAAATATTTCTCTAGTACAAACTTTCATCTTCTATATTACACTCAATTTGCTTTGATGAATGAAGAATATTTTTTATTTACTCTGGATAATTAAATGTAAAACAATAGACAAGTCAAATAAAAAATATTTTGTCTGTTTGAAATTTTTTTTTTGAGAAAATAATACATTTTTTTCAAAAAAAAAAATCCTTTTTGGTTACCTTTGTCTCTTTGTACTTTGAACTTGAAAAAATAGAGACGGAGTTCATCATGTGTAGCTTTTTGTAGTTTGTTATTAACAAATAAAAACTGATAGTCAACATGAATGGGAATGGAAATGGAACTGGAGTGAACATAAATGAATCAACATTTATTATCACTAAATTAATATTAATACATAGAGATATATATTGACAAAAAAAATAGGAAAGGAAATATTGAGAGATTGTCTCTCATCTACATGGTCCACATTATACTATTTATTTTTAAATACAGATATAAATTGTACGCCATAATTTTTATTAAATGTGAATGTCCATCCACATTAAATAACAGCTGTCCACAATAATTATTCCTTAAATGTTCGCCATAAACAAAAGACATAATCTATGTTAAATATCGGTCATCAACTACTAAAACAAAAGGTCTCTCGTGCAAAACGCAAAAGGGAGGACTACTCGTACTCACAAAAAAAACATTTAAGAAATGATGCAATTGACACACACACAAAATTTGACAATGCCACAGAACAATTCATATATGAGTCCCCTAAAAAATGTCGTGTACACGCAACAATATGTGGTCTTCAACATTTCTAAGGTTATTATCACTTTTTGTCACTCTACGCAATTAAAATAACTTTTTTTTATGAATATAGTACATATTTAAAAACTATGTCCTAGTTGTCAATTTTCATTAATTAAATAAAAGAGAGACAGAGTTTTAGAGATGGGCCATGGGGTCACTAAAACATTTTTAATATTTAAACTCTCACTCTCTTCATCGTGAAAATATAAGTTTGAAATGATTTTGTGTAGAAAGAAGCTCATCCTCATATCTATTTAAATTTGCAATAGTTATTAGCACAGCTCAAATAAAATACGCAAAGATAAATTCATACTGTGTGATTGTACAATGTACAGAGTATAACTTTTTATTTGATTTGATGACGTCCATCTTCCTGGTCATTGTCATTTTGTTGTTTTGATGATGCCACTTTTTTGGGAGGTTTGTTATATTTATACTGAGGGGATGACATGTATGTGTGTGTGTTGTTATTGTTGATTATAAAAAAAATAGTTCTTTGTGCTTAACTTCGTATGTCGAATGTGTTTTTAATAGTGGGCAGATGTACGAGAGAAGAAGAGTGTGATGGAATCCAGGTCAATGACAAATTCATGAGATTTTCAAGTGGAGAGAGACTTTGTCAGTCGTATAATTTTAATTTCCCCTATTTTATCTTTCTTCATATACTTAACTTGGATTAAATTAATCATGACTGTGACTGTGGCTTTTTTATATAAATGTTTTATTATTTACGTTTGTCATCAGTAAAATTAAGTGATTAACTATTTTAAGGATGACCAATAATTTAATTTGTCTGTTTTCTTTTTTCAAAAAAAATGTCAATCCACATCCAAAAAAACTTTCACAGTAACCTTTTCATAGATATAATAAATTGCGTAGTCTGAAAATGAATTAAGATAAAAAAGACAAATCTCAATTAAGGAAAAAGGATGTAACCAAACAGAAGAATGATTCAATTTCCCATAAAATTACATATTCTCTCTGAGATTCTTGACATGTTTGATAAATGAGACTACTGTTTGTGTATCAACACACAAGAAGGAAATTGAGATAAAACTTACAAAGGAGCAATAGCACATTTACTGTTGAGATTTGCTTGGTGTAGCATAATATAAAACTTAAAAATGTTTCATACACGACATTTTTGATTACGTTCCTTACTACTACTAAATTCTATGCTGACTTGACAATTGAATAATTTCATTCATAATTTTTGTTATGTAAAATAATATAAAGAAAAAATCCAAATAATATTTCGATGCATTATCATTATTATGCAAAAAAAAAAAGAAGTTGTAAACAAAGTTCACTTTTCTCCACACCTTTGCATGTCTCTTGGCTTCTTACTAGCTATACGTACAAGTAAAATATTCATGAGAAAAACTGACCATCATCTTTGTTCAAAAGAAAATTAACAAAAGATTCACAATCTCAAAATATTTTAACTTGTTCAACCAAATGAAAGATTCCATTTTGTACAGACATGAAAGAAAATGGATTACGGCAAAAAGTCAAAAACCTTTAAAAAAAGATGAGTTATTCATTATAAAGATTACAGAGATTTTGTATCTTGAATTGAAAATTGAAATACAGATATTATACTCAAATGGTCAAATCTCTCTCATCATCAGCATGGAAGCAGAAGCAGAACTGATGGATGAAATTCATTTTTTCTACACTAAAATTTCTCAAATTACAAAACAACTAAATATGCGGTTGGATTGCAGATCCTGGGACCTACATGTAGTTGGTGCCCATGTAGTTAATGCCCAAAACTCTTCTCTATATTCTATATATTTTACTAATTTGTCAATGTTGATTTTAAATGTAATTTTCAATATTCAGATTTAAGTTTATAATATAAACTTAACTAGTAAAATATATAGAATATAGAGAAGAGAAAAAAAATCGGTGAAGGGTTATTGTTTATTTTGGACATATTCAATTATTGAACTTCAATATCATATAAAACTATATGGGACAGTTTTTGTTGTTCTTATTTTGATAATAATGACAAATTAATTAATTTTGGAGGAGTGTCATCCGAGAAGGTCATATAAATGCATGTCACCAAAAAGGGTACAATTGGAGGCTACCTTGAATTGATCTTGCCCTACCAACTCCCCTATTTATAACAAAAACTTTTATTTTTGGGCATTAACTACATGGGCACCAACTATATGGGCACTAACTACATGAGCACCAACTACATGTAGGTCCCAGGATCTGCAATCCAACCCAAATATTCTCCATTCTTCCAGAAATATCAAAAAGGATCAAAAAGAAAAGCAACGACTCTGTTGACCACCAGCCCCAGAGAATCCACGCCAACGCTTCAGTCTCTTAATTAACTTAATGGAGTTGAAACAAGACAAACCACTTGGTCATGTTAATTACGGGCATGTACATAACGCACTTAATTATCTAATTTTAGTTAATGGCAATCACAACAACTGATTAATTATTAAATTGATTACAAGACAACAAACTTTAATCCATTTAGTTCAAGTTTGTCCAGCAAAAAAAGCAAAATATTTACAACTCTTGAATTTGTACCCCACCAAAATAATCCAAAACCGAAATATTCTGAAAAATTTTCAATTAAAGTCTCTCATGACAAAATAAAACAAAGTGACACAAATTATAACGAATTCGGACCACTAAACGAACCGGAAATGGCACAATGGTTCCCCTAAGAAGTAGATTGGGGATATGAATGGAAATAAATTCATTTGTTTGTGCCTAAATTCAGCTATAGAAATTCAGAAAGGACTAACATCACGGCCCATTAATAAAATTAATCCCTCTCCCAAATTGTTTACTCACAACAAAAATCAACAAATTAACAACGGAATGAGTACTTTTGATTTCATCGAACATCAATTCCTCTCGGTTGTTCATTCCGTGTTAATAATAATTGCCAATCAAATTAGTCCACTAACTACCTACAC
>JAQIVZ010001187.1:0-38520 GCA_034700945.1 Arrhopalites spinosus
AGGGAGAAAACCAAACTTTAGATGCACCAACATTCCAGCTGAAACTGAGTGGCTCATGACTTGTGTTGCCAATTTTATTCTCATTCTTTGAAAATCGGTGAGATGGAAGTGAAATTTGATGAGTTTTGGAGCATGATTCAAATTCTTTTCCTCCTCAGTTTTCCAAAAGTGATATATGTATTTCCACTCAATTAAATGACCATCAACCATGAAACCATGACGCTGCAATGCAGTTGTAATATTTTTAAAAATATGTGGAGTGTCATAGAAACAACATACTTTTGGACCAAATTGATTTGTAGTATAGTCCTCAGGGGTAATATTCAAGGACGAGTACACTGCCTGATTTTGACCAGCTTGGTCGCACACAAGTGTTTTGACTTTGAAACCAAGTTGAATCAAAATTCGAATGTTGTCATTTACATGAAATTTCCAGTCATCTGGCGACGTAGCGTCATCCGAAAAGTTAAAAGAAACGGGATAACACCAATTTGTACGGAGTCCTTCTACCATAAATACTAGAGCTTGTTTAGCTGGAATTTCTTGTCGTTCGTAAGGCCCATGGTCAACAATTCCCTCATATTTGTCCAAATATTTATTGTAAGTAATGCATTTCATTATATGCATTTCATTCCAAATTAACACACAGTCTCTTTCTTCTTCACGTAAAAGTTCCAAACGGGACCTCAATGTCGTCATTAAGTCATTACAAATACCCGGTTCAAAATTTTTTTGCGAATCCAGCAATGCACCGTTGACAATGAAGGTAATTTAAATCCCAAAGTCATGAGCATGTCATACCCTTTACGACTACATGCAAAGTAAAGGAGAAAAGCTAACGTCTTCTCTTTGTCATCGTAGTGAATAGTATTGGGGGAACTAAACCGACGAAGTTGTGAGGCAATTATGAACACCAGGGAATTGGATTCTCCAAAAACAGCACCAATCATTTCAGATGTGATTTGATTAGTATGAACCTTCTCTTTTTCGATTTTTTCACATACTCGGGACAACTGTCGTCTTAATTTGTTTTTCTTTTCTTTTTGAGTTTGCTGAAATTTGTCTTTGTTGTTACATTGTGCACCACAAGGAGAAGTTATTGGTAGTTCAGGCCGAGGTGAAGACAATATTTCAGGAGCGGACGGGAGGCCATTGAGAGGTAAAGACAAGTCCAGTGGTAGCTCGTGATGAGATGAGCACGAGACGGGAGGGAGTAGTTGGTGAGAGATGGGCGGTTGTTGTTGGTGAGAGACTGGCGGGAGTAGTTGGTGAGAGACGGGCGGTAACATGAGCTGGGACATAGGAATTGGTTGAGTTTTTCCTATGAGTGGGACTGCATCTTTCCGGAGAGATCGGTGTAATCCGGTTTGTACGTATTGGCGGGGAAGAAGTGAAGTTCACACAAAAGGGATCTTGGCTCAATTAAATTTTCATTCAAGTTTAGATTTTTTACCCACAATTCCTTCCTGGAAATTAAATTTAAATGTCATTTTAGTCGCATACAAAAAGAAATCAATTCCTGCTCGTATATACAAAATAATCTTTTTCTTAATTTAAAAGTAAGCAAAATTGTTTTTAATTACATTTGGATATTTTTTGAAAATGTGTGAAATGAGATTCCTCCTTTTCTTTGAACGGATTTACAGTACACGCATTGATGCATGATGACTGTATGATATTAAATGAATTGATGATAAAATTATTTTAAAATTTTAAAAATGATGAGTGTTGAACGATGATGATTGTCAAATGACGGTGTGACCATCTTTTTTTCTCAATGAAGCATGAAATCACCATTCGAGAATTTTGGGTAAAACACAAGTTGAAAACAAGGGTTCATGTTTTGAGTTTTATCAGTCCAAAGCCTTCTATTTTTATGCAATTTTTGGTTGTCCGACACCCAAAGTCAACATTGAAACAATGGCATGCATTGACTAAAAAAGCCAAACGCTATAGACATATCCAAAAAGGCCGTGGCATAGGGCTATAGTCAAAATGCACCATCTTGTCTCTCTGGTCTTTGATGTGTTGTAGTTTGTACAAGACACACAAGATCATCCAGTAAACATTTCATGGTCTTTGGTACGAGACCCTGGGGTGTAGTTTTTGGATTTGGAAAAATGCATTAGAGGGGTACATGCATTCATATGTGAAATATAATACACACACATCCCTTCATCTGTAGGGAGAGAGAGAATCTTACAAGAAAATTGATTTTATACCTGTCTGCATAGTGAGATATACACATAATTATGTGGTATGCATTATATGCGTGAAGAAGGTAGTTGAATGTACAGGTGAGTTGGGTATGTACGTGCATGGGAAGATGTAATATGTAGTAAATGGGAGTCATCTTTTTATATGGAAGGAATGAGGGGTGGAATGATACAGGTGTAATCGAGCATCAAAAAGGAAGATGTTGTGAATCGACAATCGTCAGATGGGAGATGCTGTTACATGAGAAATATTTTTTTGTACACCCACGTTCCTTCTTATTAAATTATTCTCCCTCATTAATAATTAATGTATTCATCTTTCCATTTACATTTTGATGGCACGCATTAATTCTCTGTACACTTTTCTAAGAGTCGAGTGTATTTTTTTGATATTTATATAAGTGAAATGTAAACAATGTACATAGAGTCGACAGTACGTTAAACTTTCGCTTAATCTGTTTTTTTATTTAAATTTATATTTTCTCATTTCAGATTTCAGTCTTCATTTTTTATAAATATTTTCCTCATTTTTTCCCCAATGATTTCTTTTGTCAATTTGAGCATTTTCAGTCTAATAATTATTTTAAACCAATTAAATTAATGTACAAGTACAGAACGATCAACGAGATTGTAAATAACAATTATTATCTGATATACATGTCAAATTGATATTAATTAATTATACAAAACAATATTATATATTTGCTTTTGTAAATATTCTTACAATATTTCCCCTCTCTCTCTCTCTTTCTCTTATTTATTCTTCTAAGTAACTAAATACACAACAATTAAAGTTACTGAACATCCATTTAATTTTATACATGGATTTAAAAACAGCAATGATATAAGATAATTTTTTTTACATTGTTTACTAACTTTGAATGACTTCTTAAAAGAAAAAGAAAAACTTGCTCCCATTCTCCTAAAAGCATGCATTCATAGTATACATGGAATCATCATTATCATGATAATGAAGCATATTAAAATAAAACATGTTATAAGGTATTAATTGTCTAAATGTGCACTCTAATAATAAATAAATTATAAATGTACCATGTCTAATGTATCACCAGTACTTAGCATGATCACAACTTTCATCTCATTGCTTTTTTCTGTGGCTAAAAAATAATTAACATGATCAAATTAGTCACAAATAAAATCTCTTTTTTTATACTACACACGTCAATGTACACGATGACTATCATAGGCATAATATGTGTACTCTTACTAAAAATCTACAAGTTTGATAAATAAAGATACATTGGGGCAATAAATTGAAGATATAGAACATTTGAAAAAGATTGACAAGACAAAAATAAAGGGGCTACCTGTAGCAAACACAATGATCTAAGGCATCTAAACATTTACAAAAACTAAAATGAGTACCCTTAGTGAGCCAAGTCACAATGATATTAAAAAGAGTGATTGGCTTGCCATCCAAAGAATTTTCTACAACCAACAAAGGTAAATCAAGTATTTCAGCTAAAACACTCAAATCCGCCGGAAGTGTGTAGCCTGTAGCGTGGGAATTTCCTCCACCTCCTCGGATCGGTGAACTTATTTCAGATACATTTAATGTTGGCGTCGGTGGTAATAATCCTGACATTCCACTTGAATTTGCTCCCCCCATTCCCACTACCCCCATAATTCCAGTCAAGTCTGACGAGGATGACGTCAAGTTCTCATTATCAGTCAATTTTTCAACACTCTCATCCCCCCTCATATTTTTTGATGATTCTTCAACCACCAAATTATCCGTACTTTTTTCTACCGTTTTAATTGAATTTGCAGTATTCATAGTTGACTGGATGATGGATTTTTTGAAAATATTATCAACTTGAAAAAACATGTTGGTTGCCTCAAGTCCACCGGCTGTTGAGAGAAAAGAATATTGTGGTAGTTTGGGTCGAAGAGAGTCCACAATCTTGTCTTGTATTTTAATAGTGTCCCATTGCTTCAAAAGATATTCCAAATTTGTTTTATTTTCCTCGAAGTCATCATGCGATTGGTGTGCCAGTCTACAAAGTGAAATGATAAATAAATTTTTCGGGTCATGATTCCAGTAAGGGGAAGCAAAACATGGTCAAAACTTTAAATTGGCACAAATTTTGTATTTTCACCTCATAATCCAGGTCACAGCAGTGAATGTAGCCGCATTTGTAGGGAAGGCACGTATAACAGTTGAATTCAACCCACGAAAAAGAGCTTTATAGCCCTCCGCTGCCACAGTTTTACGATAGCAATCGATAGCTCCAGAATATTTACCTTGAATATCAGACTAAAGAAGAAATTATATTAGGTCATAGTGTACCTATAATATCATTTAGATTTATATATAAAAAACCATACCTGTAGACGAGTTTTAATAACATCCATGGGAAAACAAGCAACCCACGACACAACTCCAGCCATTCCTCCAGCCATCATCATCTCAGCTGTAGTTATGTCTCTTCCAGCTAACATAAACATGATGAAAATTTCTCATTTTAAAAACAAATTACAAAAAACATGTAACCAACCAACAAGGATGGATATGAAATTAATATAAAATGAAGAATTTAATATTTAATTATATTTTATAATTATATAAAAGAGGGGAAAGTACATTTTGCAGTGAGAGCTTCATATGTTGCAAAGTAAGTTCCGAGACCAGGAATTTCTCTTGATAGAGTGATACACCATCCCTTGAAAATTCCTCGAGAAAGTCCACCCTCATTTTTGTAAACACTTTTGAGAACATCCCAAGCACTTTTCCCTTTGGGTCCACTTGACTCATCTAATTGCATCCTTGTCTTGACAAGTTCCATGGGAGAGGCGATGACAGATTGAACAGAGCCTGATACGGCTCCTGCCATGAAATGGGCCCATAATGCATCATTCCCGGGTCCGCTTATCCAAGGTTTGCATACGCCATATACGCCAAACACCAATGCGTTGACCGCCGTTACGCCATACAAGGGAGATGCAATCCCTTTGTACAGTCCAGCAATCTAATGCATTCATGGATGGACATGTTTTCACTTGATTTCTATTTTCTACAATATTTTTATGTTTTTTGTCTGCCTCTCTCACATGTATTCTTTTGTTTTGTGGTCATATCTTTTTTGACTAGATAAAGTTTCTCTTAATACTTTGAATAATACTTTAACAGGAGCAATAATTTTTAAAAAAATCTCAAAAAATCTAATGGTAATTTATAGGGATCAAAATCCTATTTTTAAGTACGAGACTGCCTCAATGGATATTTTATATATAAGGTACTATTAAGGAAGAGGAGACAAGGTTTTTTTCCAGCAAATGAAAGCAACAAGTGTCTGTTCTTTGGCATACCGATTCATGTCTGGCAGTAGACGTCAAACAGTGAAAAGTCCCCCTGTACTTTGGGTTGTGCGGACATTGTGTCTGCATCCGAACCTATAGAGAGAGAGAGAGAGAGAGTTGACACCAACATTAAAATATTCTCAACTTTCAACAATAAACATGAGGAAAAGAAGGACCCTTGATACCCTTGTAAAACTACAAGTAAGAAAGTATAACTTAGAAAACCATTAAGTACAGAAGAAGAAATGTTCCACTTTCTGTCTCTTTCATTTTCATAGACCTTAGAGAGAAAGTTTCTTACTTTTACCGTGTCGAGTGGGTGACCAACGACAATGCCTGCAGCCCCTGTACAAAAATTAAAGTAAAATCAATATATGTCTCCACATTTATTCAATCTCATCAAGAATATACAAGAACATTTTGATTTAATTACCTCCAACACAACCAGCAAAAAAATCTAATGCCATTTTGGTTAATCAAATTTAAGGAGAAATTTGATATAGAAATCTTTGTTTTAAAAAAATGTCTACAAAGTCACTTTTCTTCTTTTTTTGTAATAATCTGAATCTGGAATGTTGTTTTATATGTCCATTTATTTATGTAAATTGAATTTTAATTTTTTTGATGTTGACTTGTTTTCTTTTTCAAGATGGAGGATTCCAACGTTTTCTCTTTGTTGTTGTTAATATTTTATGTATGAATTGTAGTTGGGGATGAATTCAAACAATGTGGGTGTTATATTTTGAGTAAATAAAAAAGGTAGAGATGATTGTATAATGAAAAGCATGTAAAAAGGTAGTTTTCTCGTCGCTAAGATTTTCATTATCTACATGTAATATAAAAATAGTTGTTTTCTTGTCTTTGTAGAGATACTCTTGAAATTTTAAGATGAAAATAAGTAGAAATGTACTAGACCCTCTCTCTCTTTATATTATTTGTACAATATAAAGATGTAAAAGTGTCCAGGAGTATGGATCACCTCATTTGCTTCTCAAGGCGAAGGTTGGATGCAAAATCAGCCATTAATGGTTGAGATTCAGCAAAAAGAAGAGTAGATTGGATACTACTAAAAGTTCTATGATTATGTCTTGATTGGATGGACAAATGGAGTCCGAACAAACTGCCCGCTATACACATTGTCGGGGGAGACAATTTTGATGAGAATTTGATGTGCAAAATAGACTTTTTCTTTTTTTAAAAAAAGTAATTCTTTTTTTATTGTCCAAAATGTAGAGACAACAAAAAAATACGCCAAATTAAATTTTCTTGAAATTGTTGTAAACTTTTCTCTTCAACTTGATCCTTGTAATATATTCTTTTTTAGAAAAAGAGTTTTTGAAAACAAAAAGGGAGAGCACAACAAAAAAAGAATAGAAACTTTTTTGACACTTTTTGACAGAAAAAAAAAGTTCAACTATTTGAGAGATGAGACTAGTTGAATGATAATCCTCGTTGTTGTTATTCTTCTTCTTTCCATAACTTTTTCAAGAGAAAAAGACATGAGGTGAGACTGAGAGATGTTGGCGAGTTGGATATCTTTGTTTGAATATTATTTATTATTGTTGTAGTTTGTAGTCTTTGAGTAGTGATGATAGATTAAAGATTCTCTCTCTATCTTTACTTGTATTTGATAATAATGTAATATTTTTGTTTGTATTGCTTCCTTCTTCTTCTTCTTCCAACTTTTTTCTTCTTGTGTTTACTCTGCCAACTCTAAAAGAGAAAAAAATATTTTATTCCTTATAATATAGTGATTTATACCCCTCGTGGATTTTGTCGTCTCTCTCTTTCTCTCTCTCTTGTAATCTTTTTTAATACTACTAGTACTATACTATTTCATGGGGACTTCAGGAGTTGAATGAATGACCATGATTAAGATAATATAAAAAAATTATGAGTAATAATATATAATAGATTTATTATATAGACTCAAAAAATCGTACAACACAAAAGTTGCTCCTTATACGAATGGTAGCTACGAATGACGCCCATGTCAAGTTGACCCAATGCAACGACCCATCCAATTTGAACCAGCCGAGAGTCTCTCGTATGTACACATACAATATTTATCAAGTAGTGTAGCACAAGCTCCTTCTTTTTTGTTCAAAATTTATAAAGATGAACTCATCACAATTTATATAAGGTAAAGCTGTACATATGAGGTAATTTAAAAAAATCTTTTTTTTTAAAAAAAATTAATAATTTCTCTCTAGTTTGTATAGGTATTGATAATATCATTAATGTCTTGTATAAATTTGATGTATTGGTCGGAATAAAAATTATTCATGTCAAAATATGTTTGAATGTTTTACTATTACAAGTAAAAAAAAACTTTAATACCATTAAGTATAAAGTATATTATTTAATGTGAAGTGAGTGCTCTTTGACTTCCAATTGATTATTGATTTTTATATAGGTGACAGACTAATTTCCTCTTTGCCTTTCATTTCATTCTCTCTTTAAAAAACATTAATGTTAATAAGGAGATATATATAAGGGGATATAATATTTGAGAGACTAATCATAAACTTGCCTCTGCCCATTTCCAATGTCTTCTTGGCTTTGGTCAAAAATATTGTGGAAATTTTTTCACTCTGATGATGTTCTGAGTGAGAGTTTTGGTGATGGTTAGTAAGCCAGTTTATCAGGCCATACATATCATATCAGCTTTAGTATCAGTGTATGAGAAAAAATTTGATGGTTTTCATATCAAAATAAATTTAAATTGTATCAACACAAGGCAACTCTGGTCCATTTTCTTCCTCTTCCTTTTCTTATAAATTTACATTATAGTGAGTAGGTACTCTTGTAGAATTAAACAGAAAATTATAATTATGTAATATCATATAAATTCACTAATATGAATACAAGGAACAAAGTTCATAAAAAATTATATTTCCTCTCTTCTTTCTCCAGATTTGGATTTTGCTGACTTGGGGTATGTAGTTTGTTATATTTTAATGAAAATAATATTTAATATAGAGAGTAATATATTTATAGGATCACTTCACTGTTAATTAAGTTTTATTATGTACAAAATATCTCAAGAGACAGTGACTCTTGTTGTTCACTTTTCTCCCTCTCTCTTGAACTTATCGTTTTTATTATTTGGTTTACACACTCACTCCATGTAACTTGCGGTAAAATGAGAGAAAGATGATAGGACCCAAATCTTTGATTTCTCTCTCTCTCTCTCTCTCTCTCTCTCTTGTCCAATAAAATTGATTATTATATAACTTGAGTGTAGCAACTAGGACTCAAAAATAATAATTAAAATGATATATATTATATTAGTTCAAAAAAGAGAGTCTTCATGTCTCTCTCTCTCTTTAATGGACTTAACCTCAAACATGAGGGAAATCCTGGCTCTGGTTGAACTTTCACCTTTAACACTTTTCTTGTCAATTTAAAAATATATAAAAATGTCTAGAAAAAAAAGGATTGCAGAGTTGACTCTCTATATTTTAAAAATTATGAGCAAATTTTTAAATATTATTTTTAACTAGTCGAAACAAGAAATAATCTAGATTTAACTGAAAAATAAATGTGGCGTCACAAGTATTGAAAAATGTCGGTTCGTCGTGTCGTTTAATTATATATAAATATATATAATATATAATGAGCCCTATCCAGGTTATTGAATGGACTTTGGCAAAGTAGAACGTAGTTTAAAATAACTGACTTTTAATTAATAATAAAAAAAGCACAAGGTCAGTTAAATTCTCTCTATCAATCTTGTTGAGGAAGTTAAGTATTCAAGTGAATAGACTGGGACACTTTAGGGGTTGATCATGACTAGAGAAATGACGACGGATGAATAAACGTCGTTGGTCATGTCATTTTGTCTTTTTGAGTCAATTTTTGTTTCACATTTTTCTACAAATAAAGTTGGCTTAAATTAATGACAGGGTACTAAATTAATCATGTAATTCTGTATTTTTTCTATGTGTACTTTTTAAAGTTTCTTTAGTCCTCTGTCAACTTTAAACTGGTTAAAAACTGGTTAGTTGACTGGTATGAAGGAAAAATTTGAGATTTAAACTAACCCAACTTGAATAGACATTAAGTATTGTTAGGGGAGAAATTCACTATAAAAATTTTTGTCCTCTGGTTCAGCGTCAAGCATTGGCACATGGACAGTATTGTTGCAGTAAAAAATGTTGTCGTTTGAATGACATAATGAAAGAATTTCTGATTTCTTCCTTTTTCTACTGGCTTTTACGTAATAGATTATTCTACAGATCACGAACAGAGCAGGTGGAAAGATTGAAGATATAAAAATAATACACATAAAATCAAGTGAATTTGAATAAGAAGAATCATTCCAAAAACTGGTTTCCAATTCATTAACTACATTCAGTATTTAAATGTCAATTAAGTTGCTTTCATCTTCAGGAAAAACTAAATTTTTTTTTTCAAGACTACAAATACCACTTTGGTTCATCATCCCCATATGAAAATATCGTGTCTCTAATTTTTACTAAAATCCAGAATAATTTTGTGGTAAAATACGACAAAATCTCACGTTAGTTTATCAAAAAGTTTTTATATGGGTATCATCATCATCCGTGGGTTTAATTATAGTTTTCTTCTTTTTTTCCTTCAACACTTATCTTTAGATAAAAATATTCCATTCCCAGGCTGGAACAGGGATTCATTGTCTATTTTTGTGTCAGATTGTGTGTGTGTGAGTCTAAACTAAAATAATGTAAACTGAATTGACAATCTCCAGATTGTTCTCTACAGATGAACATTTTTTAAATTTTATTACAAAAGTTTGTCATACTTGTAAAATAAAATTCATCACCTCTCTGGAATTGTAAAATGCTTAGTAAATAGAAATCATTAATATACTGATAAAAATTTTAATTAAAATTTTCCATCAAAGATCAAAGAATGTAGCAAGAATAAATTACAAAATAAATATTTTAGTTAGTTTAGAGATGTTTGTATTTGTCATTAAAATTGCTCAATGAATTTTCAATTTATTTTACAAATCTCACTGTGTGTCAAGTCGGGAAAATGACTGTTTGACAACAAGTTTGCAGTGTCTTTGTTATATTTTTAATACATACTTGATTAAACTAGAAAGGCTTAGTTGTGACAGCGTCATTCGTTTATGTGATAACAATTCAAACAAAATATAAATCCAAAAATCAAGTTTCATTCAGATAAATATTGACGTATTTTGAGTTAAATTAACTTTACTTTCCATCAGCGTCATTCTAGACTCCACGCACTGAAAACTGACCGTTACTAGTCCAAAAAAGACGAAGCGTATGAAATGAGTCATTCAGTTCAAGAGGTGTCAGAGTTTACTGGAAAAATATAATCATCCACAAAGTACTGGTTAACATTATCATTTTATATGAAGAATAAATCACATCAAATATTTTTAATTCCTCTTCTCATCTCAGAGGCTGAGGAAAGACAGTTTTTTTGCTTTGTTGGCTAAATAATATCAACAAATATTAATGGCTAATTAAGTAGCTAGACACGATCTCTCATTGGTTCATTTTTGAGCCAATCAAATGCATTTAAGATTTCAAAAGGGATTATGAATAGGGTAACCCCTTTTAAAATTGTCAGCTTGTGTTTAAAAATAATTCATTGAAACTCTCTCCTGAGTTGCAAAACATGACTGTACAAATCGTGTCAATGGACTGTTGACAAAAAAAAGAAGACAGGAAACATGGAACATAAGGATCTCCAGTCTTAGTTTAATTGGAGGTTAATATGTCAAACAACTACATTTTGTCTGAAAAAAAATTAATTAATGAACATGACAGTGACTATGCATAGAAACAGTTAATTTTCTTAGATTATCAAGGAGGATAAATGAAATGTTATAAAAATAGCTCTTTTTCAGATTGTACAAGTATGAATTAGCTATTTAAGTAAATGAGGGCAAGAAACAGGTTAAAAGACGAAGACTTTGGACAAGATCATTAAGTTTTTCCTCCTAGAACGAACTAGATTCATATTCTATTTTTGGACTCATTGATCATTATAGGAAAAAATGGAGTTAAAAAATTCACCAAATCTATTGATTCGCAATGGTTGAAATATTATGTGTGTGTACATGTTGGGCTATTTATAGACTTATGGATTTTTACATTTCAACAGTTTGGTTAATTGCGAGGACAATTAAAAAGTTGGTCCAGGATTTGGCAATGGGCAGACAGCGTTCTCAGGGGATTTTTTGGGAAACTAGAGGAGGGTGGGCAGGTTGTAGTCTCTCGGTGGGCTAAGGCGTTTGTTATTTATTTTTTTTATGTTCATTCCAAGTCTGAATTTCAGACTGAAAACTTGTGTATTTTTAAAAGTCCACATTCTTTCGGGGTTCCTCTTTTTGTGTGTGGACATTTTTTGGGATCTCTTCATGTCAGAGACGGTTCATCAATTCACATATTGGCTAAGAATAGGCTAATTTTCTACAGGGGTATGAAGTTCTTGGAAATATTTCAGCAGGATTTTGAATCGACCCTGATTATTGGTACGGGACTTAACTTAGACTTGAGAGGTCGTCTTCTTCCTCTGGAGAAGACTTCAAGGGTGCGTCCGGTTTCAATCGATTGTATCTCTCATAAAATTAAAAAAGAAAAATGTTCAACGCTGTGATTCAATTTAATAAATTACCCCGTTGAGTACCCCATTAGCCAAAATATTTATATTCAAAGTGTGTGGTGTTTGTTATTGTTTTCTCTTTCCGTTTATTTTTCAATTTTTTTCTTGTAAATTTTACGATATTGTGTATTGCGTACAATACAGATTGTAATTTTTAAAAATCCAATTTGGAAAAAAAATATTTGATCATCCTCAAATTCTCATTGGATTGTGTAAATAACTTTCAAAATGTAAGTTTACCCTTCTTTTCAATGATTTATTTTTTCAGAACTCTCCATTTCATTTCTTACAATTGTGGATTATTTCTAACTCTTTTTAAAATATTGGGAAATATTAACATGTTTCTAAATCTATTTTAGATGTTTTTGGTCATTATTTTGGTTTATTTATTCTTGCTTTTTTTGTGTGGGTAACTTTGGAGTATCTAAATAGTAGAATTTTTGCAGTGTTTCTAATAATTATTTATTTTTCTAAGAATTGCTTCAAAATGTTTTATTAGTGTAACTTTGTACTATATATTTTCAAAATACAATTTGTTGTACTATTTATTGTGAATTATCATTTGTAAAATTTTATCATGTGCTTCACACGGTTTTTTCATACATTAGACCCTCATTCCTGATAAAGCTTGGTAGTATGATGCTTTGTTTTTAAATCAACAAACTTTTAATCACTTGTACTTTATCAGGCCGTGTGTATTTGGTTGAATTGTTTTGAAAATTTTGCATTGATTCATAAAATATACATATGAAATGTGCTTTTCTAAAAAGAAAAAGTTGACTTATATTTGAAAAGAGTGACTCATTTACGTTGAATGAGTGTACCTTTTTGTACCTTTTCCGAAAAGATAATTGCACAAAAAATGTAGGTACCTAGCACTTGGATTTTATGTTTTGTATCATGACATCATCATGAATTTCATGATCATTTACCTTTGACAGAGAATAAGTAATATTTCATTTCGTCAAAAAACTAAGGAAAAACTGACTCAGCTTTGTGCCAGAATATGATTTTTTATTTATTACACTTATGCTGCGCCTCTACAATTTATAAAAAGACGAGGCTCAACAGTGAAAATCTGGTCCAACAAATTGGAAATGGTGACAAGTGAGAAGATTAAGGGAGAAAGACAATCTCAAACTACATCAAATTTTCACCCCTAAAATATTATAGTCCTTTGTGCTATGTATGAAAGATCTTTATTTCTTTCTTTTATACTTTTATAGTTGACCATCCAATTCTCAGCACGCTGTAATAGAGTGTCAGAGAAAATGGCAGAATCCTCTTTTCATCTAGTATAACAATCTCTCGCAAAATGGTTGTCAAAATGGCGTTATGTTATCATTCCAGACTTTGAGTTAAAAACCTTTTTTTGGTCTCTTTTTAAAAAACATTGTACATTTTGAAGAGTGCAACACAAAAATTAATGTCTAGTGTAAACACTTGAGACTTGAGAGAGTTGATGCAACATGACTTCTTCCAGTTGATTTACGACTTATGGGATTTCGATTATGGAGAAAAGTTATTTCATGACAAGATGTGTTCAGAAGGTCACCATCCTTTTGCTTTTTGGTGGTAATTTTTATGACTTTTCGGTAGCTGGAAATTGTCCTCAACGGTATTTTCCTTAAAAGGTTTCAAAGTATAGTGTACTAAAATGTATACGATTCATCATTTTCCCCAAATTTATTATTTCCTTCCGATTGTTCATTAGTGCTTTATAACTGTTTAATATTACTCTCCACTATGAAGAAATTGTTTCCGACTACTTATAACTCCCCATTAATTTTTTTAAAAAAGGTATTATATACTGATATAAAATTCTCGTCAGTACAAATATATAAAGACTGTACTCCAAGTGTTTTATATTCTCAATTATTATTAATCTCTTCCCTAAAAAGTAAAATAAAAAATGAATAAATTAAGGAAACAAAGTTGTAGGACTATGGACTGGAGTTATTTTATAGTAATAATAAAAGAAGTGGGTAACAGCTTAAAATGTACTGCTAAATAACTAAATATGAATATAGAATCTTGACCATGATGGCAATCAAACTCGTCATTCCATTCAATTATAAAAATAATGAATAGGGCGACGCAACTAATGACGATGACTATTGTCTTGACGCCATTTCTGTTGCAACCAACCTCCTCAACTCAACCCACTCACTCTTTTGCATGATTGCAGTGCTTGTCATTTATTTTTACAACATTCATTATATTATAACGAATGAATAGAAATAGCTTAAACAAAACTTTAGCACTCTAGTGTATTTATTTACACTAAAATTTTGGACTCTTGAAATACTTTGAGACTTTTTTAAACTTGTCATTAAGGAAAGAGAGTTGTTGTATATACGGGCATATGCCGCAATGTATACGGGGTTGTCGTAGAATATAACGACGAAGACAACCAAAAGATTTCCGACGAACGACGATTATGTGAAAGCTCATAGTCCATAGTCATTCCTACATCATTTCCCATTTTTTTACCTCCTATAGTGCCACTTTCCTGTGTACCTAAAGCTGAATTTCCTTAATGGTTTCATAGTTTGCCCTTTTCTCCTCTCTTGACTTTATTATTCATTGTGTCAAAATGAGGAACATCCTCTTAATGAAAGTTTAAATGTATTAAGGGAGGCGTGGGAAAATTTAGTGCATATGGAATGTATCAAACATTTTAAAAATTTTGGAAAGTCTGTAATGGCTCAAGATACCTTGAAAATAGTGAAATAAATAACATAAAACATAACTCATTTTCAAAAATATTTTAAGAGGATACAAATATTAGATGATGTATGTATAGATATGTACACTTTAAAATTCTTGAAAACTATATGTAACGACAACCTCGTGTCCTTATTTTCACATAAATTTAAAGGGCAACTATATTTATTTATTCATTTTTGAATTTGTAAATTTAAAAATATTTTTCTTTGACCCTATTTTTACAATAACATCTGTTTTTCACCCTTCTTTTTTTTGAATATTGTGTCTCATTATGTTCGTACAAATGAATATTTTTTCAAGAGAAGCAAGAGAATTGATTTTTTCACTAAATAATTTTTTATGGACCAATTTGTAAGTGAAAATAGTAAATAAAAAAGACCACATTGGTCCATTTGTGGGACTCAAAGTAGTCTCAAATTGTTGGGATCAAAACTTATCATGTTTGTTTAGAATGTCATGGAGTAAGGAATGTTCATTGCACTGGTTAGTATTCAACTATTATTACACACACACAACCACACATGTATGTTTATGAGGGAGAACTTGGCACAATTTTTTGATAAAGAAAAGAAAGGTTATGTTTATGGGACGAATTATCATCTCGATCCCATTTCTACGTTCTGCTCCTGTTTTTTCTTCCCCTCTCTCTCTCTCTCTCTCTCTCTCTCTTGGAACAAGTGTATCACAGACTTTGATTGAGGCATCACCTTCAGCTCGTAGTGAAAGCAAGCTTTTCATTTTTTTTCCTCTTCTTGTTACGATAAACTTAACACTTCCATTTAGCACTTGAGATGATTTTTGTTTGAACACATGGCTTCATCTACAACTTACTATGTACATATGTATATGCAATTTCAATTTAACTCAAACGTGTATGTGTTTGACAGGGACGCTTATGTGTCTGTTGCTCGGCTTTTTCCTCGTTGCTCGTATATCATGTCAAGTATACGAGTCTTTTTATATTCATCATATTCTAATGTTTGTCATGCATGTTTGAGAACGAACTGGTGATAAAGTTAATTTAGATTTAGGCCTGTAAGGCACAAAATATAGACAATTGATATGATTCCAACATGTACATGACATTAAAGTGAGGGCACTTGACTATTATGTATACTGTTACTGTAGACGATAGCTTTTCTTTACTATTTACTCTTGACGATTGGGCAGTGCAAAAGTGTGAAGAAGTTATCTGATGATGATCATGCTATGCTATACTGCCGCCACCATCCTTGTTTTATAAAGTTTGGAGAGCAACGATGAGGAAATGTAAACAATGAGAGTCTGTATTTACTTTATTGTAAACTTTACAGTCATGAATATGTAGACTAGATGATGATTGTTCCATGTATTAGGTCAGAATTCATAAAATAGAATTCTACATAATTTCACAAATATTCCTAGTCTGAGTTATTTCTCTCTTTTTTCTCAAAAAAAAACATAGAGGCTGGCTGAATTATGAACATGTCAAAGTTGAGATGGAAATTTAATTATAGAATTTACTTCTCAAGAAGAATGGCATAATTTTATTTATTCTACTTATAATATCATACGATGAATTTGACACAGTTGACTGCGTGAGTGACTGAATTATGTCACTTGAACGTGTACAGAGTACAGTGTACTCTGCCTATACTTAGGATATACGTATGATTATACTGAATATGTAGATGTTGTTGTGTTGTCAATTTTGTTGTCAGAACAAATGAGGCTTCTATAAAACTGTATAAATATTTAGTATAATGATAGGGCAGAGAAGGAGAGAAAGAGAGTTGTAATGGAAACTTGTCAGCTACTGTGAGTAGGATGGAATGACTCTTGATCCTACATAGTACTTTATACGTAATACAGTAATGCCCATGTAGTGAAAAAACAGTAGTACTTGTATCTATACTTACAACTCCCACCCTCCCTCTCCTTACTCCTGGAAATGTTAAAGGTGAATTGAGTAAATCATACAAAAAGTTTCTGGGAGGGTGCCTTAATTAAACATGAGCCTTGTTCCAACTAAAGTTTAATCTATTCGTTGAAAAGTCAAGCTCACTCAACACCTACAGCTTTACAATTTATAATGCACCAAAAGTTTCAATATGTCATGTGTTAAGAAAGTAAAATTTCAAAAAAGTGTATACAATACATTATTCACTAAGGTTTACCTTTGAACATGGTGTAAAAAAACTAACGAAAAATAATAGTATATTTAATTTGATTATTTTTTTTTCTTCTCTTCGTGTAAGTAATGAAACTTTTTCTCTCTTTTTTTTCTCTTGTTCTGTAGAATATTGGAAATGAATTGGTATGATGGACGTAATTTGTATTATTTTTTTTTTGGTGTAGACTCGCACATTTTCTTCTTTCGTTACCTTTTTTGGTTGGATGTTTTTAGCACCAACTTTTTTTTGCTATATACTTGTTTCTTGTTTGTTATACGGAAACTAATAGAAAAAAAGGAGAAAAAGAGTGTATAGTAACTTTTGGAATTCATAGATCATATTGCATGCCTAGCCTTCCTTCGCGTTGGCGTTCTTCTACCTCTGTACTTTTTCTGTAGTTCCTAAATCTTAGTTCTGTATGGTTTTTTTTGTGTGCAATTGCCGTGAAAATCATGTGTAATGTAGAGTTGTGTCCACGTCATTCTTTTCTTGTTTCGCCTCAACTTTTCACAAAAAAAAATTCACCTCTCTGGATTTAACTTGTAAGCTTTTTACATTTTCTTTTTTCTCTCTCTTTCTCTCCAGTGGAGAGACTTTGCACGTTTTTTTCAGTGTTTCTGTGCAATTCCAACTCTCTTCCTTCCCCTCAAATTGGGGATTGGGGAGGGAGAAGGACATATAAAAAGTTCCTTTTACTCAACCAAGTTAAGAAAGTTAACTTTCATTTTTGGCTTTTCTGACTGCCCTCTTGTTTTTTCTGTCTCTGTCTCTCTTCCCTTTTTTTGTATTTTTTTTGGTACAATTAATTAAAGGGTTTTGTGAGGAATAAAACATTAAATAATACTGTCCGGGTTTTTTTTAATTTAGACACTTTAGTCTAGTCATAAAGTTGTATAGTATTACTATTTTCTATTGTATGTCAGTTATTTACAAACAAGAGAGAAGGGGGTGTTTACTACTTTACTACTATTGAAACAAGAACAATGTTCATTCAGGAAGCAGACATTTGATAGGGACCGTGTGTGTATGTAAACCAGGAAAGGAGGGGATAGAATATTAGAAAATTTTGCATTGTTAAATTATTGGAGTTTGACGAGAAGAGGGTAAATTGGAGTTCAAGGTAAATGTGTTATACATTAGTAGCTGGATAGTAGTACTCCTTTGTGTCTACATGTGCTGGGTGGTAATGGTGATGTATGGTTTATTCAAGGGCTATTGTTGTGTAGGCTCAAAACACTTCAAAAGCAAGCACGGGGAGATGCTTTAGATATTATACACAGGTAGACTGGTCTGGTCAAGGCAGTACCTCTGTGTCTACACTTAATGTATCCGTGTATTTAGTATGTAGGCATTGGCCTGGTATGGAATATGGAGAAGTACCTAAGTCTTGCGTGTGTAGATTTGTTTGGTGTGTCGCTTGTTTGTGTGGTTTTTTTTCTCTTCTTGCCATTATTTTGGGCTTGGTCTACTCCACTACTCTGACTTTACATTTGACGTGTTTTGAACCAGAGTATAAAATATATATCTCTGTTTTTTTTGTGTATGTATTTAGTACAAATTATACATGCTATATGATTCTCACTTATTTTATTTTCTATTATTCTACAGTCATTTAGGCACTATCAAACTTTCAATATAAATGTCGTTATAGAACACAAACATCAACATTTTCTACATCAACACCGTCGCGCTTCATAATAGTGTAACGATAGTATACGAATATAATTTTTTTTTCACCATTAGTTTAATCACTCTCACTCCATATTATTCTATGACCAGCGAGAGCCGAGACTGTAGGAGTTGAGTGGTGGTACAATTTTTTTAAACATGTTCTCCATGCTCCCGTAACTCTTTATTACACTGATAGAGTCTATGGTTTGTAGGTACAGGTTATGACATTATATAAAAGTTTGGTTGTAGTGTTTGTGATGTGACGAGTGTATGCCATGCAAATAGTAAGATCAACATGCAGCTCAATACTCTCAAACAGAGCCGAGTTTTCGAGTAGGTACTCGTCTTGTAAAAATCTTTCAATATTCTATTCCTCCTCCTCCTTCTCTTTCTTCATGCTCCATCCTTCACGTTGTCTTTTTTTCCATAGTCAATAGACTTATTTTCAATTCAGAAACGGATATCATGTACCAACTCTGGATTTTGCCACAAAAAAAAATAAAATTCTTGTGGCAATCCCACCATTTCAAAGAATTTTACTGTTTGTGAGAAAAAAAAAATATGTATGAAAGTTTAAGTATGGAACATGTAAAAAGAATTTGTGTAGGTATATAAAATATTCTATGATCTCAATGGACGTTTCTCAAGTAGTGTAATGTATATATTTGTCATTTGTATGTACAATAATGAGTACATGCTATTATTGTAGTTTTGTGTATTGTACAGATAGAATTTTTATGATATTTTGAGTTTATTAGTTCAAACTAATAAATTCTTCAAGGTATATTATATTATTGTTGATCATGAAGCACTAATACTCGTAATCACTTGACTTTCATCATTTGAAAAATTAAGGGATCGTTGAAGAGTTAGTTTTTATAGATTGAGATTCGTTGAGAGGGTGATTACGACGTATTGAGATGGAGGCCCTTTTTGCCGATGAGAATAAGTTGAGACGGCAGTGGAAGATGAAGGGTGTTGAGTTGAATAAATTTGAAGACTCTACAGGGATTTTTTTAGAATAGTGCCTACACAGAATTTTTTAGCCTACTTCAACTTGTTAATATTTTTGCATCATTCAAGGCCATCGACTCCATGCATTTACAAATTATGTAAAGTAGTGTTATAACAACCTCATATGTTGAGGCTAAGAGCTTGCAGACATATAAATTACATGAGTTTTGACTTTCGAGTATGGGGTCTTTTTATGAAGTTCTACATTTGGAATTCACTTCATAAAATTGTATAAAGTATAAGTTAATGATGAGTTCAAGTATTTTTTTCCCTTTGTACAATTTATTTTTTTTCTTCTTAAAAATGCACTCCTTTGGTGATTTTATTTGAGCAGTCTTTTATGATGAACAACTATTATGTGTGAGGTTATGATGACTATTGTAAAGACTTGTATAGTGGAAGAAAGAGGGATTTTTTAGATATATACAAAGATATACCGGGTAGGTAGTAGGCTTTTGATGATTCTCAGAAAAAGTATAACTTGCTACATTCTGAATAAAGTTTCAGGGAACTCTGATCCCTAACCTTCTAAAAAAATTTATACCACCCATACTAACCTTTTCAGAGAAGATTTAATAGTAGAAGAGATATAGAAAACTGTTGTAGTTAATCTTGAGCTGACTCCTCTCTTGGTTATTATACAAAGTGTCAAGATTAAAGAATGAAACTAAAAGAATTTTTCTCCATATTCTTCTGCAGATTTAACTAGAAATGAGTATCCGTGGAAGATAAAGGAGGTTTTTTTGAAGAATTTTAGTTAGAGAATAGTGAATGAAGTGCTTCTTTGTTATCTCTATCATCGTAATAAATCATAATGCCCATACTTCATTAAAGAAATTATTATTTGGGTTATTTGCGTAGGTCGGAGATCTACTCCTGTACTTACCCTTAATTTTCATTTTCAAAAAGCTCTTTGATGCATTGTAAAATTATATAATGATGATCGTATGTTTATTATGTTGAAGACAAGGGGTTATAATTAGTACTGCATAGAGTTGATTGAAAAGATAAATACTTAGTCTTTTTGGAATAAAAGTAAAAGATCAAATGATTAAATGCACACAATACAAGAGCCTCAGCCATCGCATGCCTGTTCGCGATGACAGAATGAAACTTGAGAGTAGTAGAGAGAGTTTTTGTATTGAGACTAAAGTTTTAAATTAATTGTGTACGACATGTACCAAATTATTCAATTTAGTCAGGACGATGACATACGTTATCTGTTAAAGTACACCCTACTACTATTTATATATTCTTTATCTTGAGTTGTATTTTTGAGAGAAAAAAAGTGTGGAAGATGATGTAGATTCCATATTTGAATTCTAAAAAGGACATTGGACATTTGGACAACTGTAGCATGAGATGTGTAGCAAAGTGTAGTTATTATTCAAGCGACAGACGACGTATGAGTAAGTAATAAATATAATATATTATATTAGACTAAAAGATTTTTCGTCTTTGTTTCCTGTGATGATGGTAGTCGAAGGTTATTATTTAAATTTATAACTTGCTCGGTCTATCTCTGTCAGAGAGATTCGCTAGACTCTAGACTAATCCTTTACCAACGTACACACTCTGCATAAGTAATGGTTATATTTAGGTATATGACTTGTGTATGTCGTGTATAATTGAATCACATTTAATTTCCATAGTTCCTCTGATTGGTGGTCATACCGTTTTTTTCCTCTTTCTCTTGATGATGAAAGATTATAAATAATAATATTATGTGTATAATTTTGTACTGTATTGTCTTGTCAATTATAACATCAATAATGTATACAGTTTGAAGGCCTTTGACCGAATTGTGGGTATAGATAATTGACAAAAAAAAGATAATTTTTTTTATTTGTAGACTCAAACATTTACTTATTGAGTTAGTTGTTTTTATGTTTTGTACAGTGTAGATATGAAAACAAAAAAACTCATCCTTTGTTCTGTTTCATTACTAAAATTGTGTACAATTTTAATTTTGCGCCGAAATTTTTCCAAGCAAGTTGATACTACAATTGAATTGAATAATTAAGTACAGACAGATCTTTTTTTTTGTTGTTTTTATGTTTCCCAAAATATAAATGGTAGGGACTTTAGGATTTCATTTGTTGAGATTCGTAGAAAAAGCTGTACCACTGTTTTTTGTGTAATACTGTAAAGTTTCCTTTTTTTTACTGATTAATTTAGGGATTTGTACCTAGCTTTGGTACAAAGTCATTAACAAGTCTTGGGAGGAAGGAAACTAAGAGTTGAGAAGCAGGATAGAACAAATCAGAGGTTAAACTTAAACACTATACAAGTATACTAAACTTGTTGTGTATGTCATTTTAAATATGTACTATAATTTGAAACACAGTAAGGTACATTTAAATTACAAGGAAAACAGATTTTTAATATAAATTCAATTATTCCTTCACTTGGGAGAAATTGTAGAGAGATAACCCTGAGACACTTTTACTTTTTTTTTTGTTTCTGTTATTTTTAAAGGATTTTTTTAATGCTAAATAATTAAAATGGCTCACACTGTACGATAGTGAAGCGTGTAGTATTTTGTCATTTGAAGGAAAAAGTATTTAGGAGTTTAGGAGTCATTGCATGTTTTTTTCACACACATGGAGAAAAGTGGACATGCAAAGGACAATGGCATCTCCTTGTAAATTAATAATAAGAAAAATTCATTAGTGAGAATACCATTAGGGTTATCCCATTCGATTTAACTTGATCATTTGTCACGTTTCCAGTTGCAAGTAACAGTGGGACGATTCACCATGAAAACGACTCATGATTATTCCGTTTCTATAAGCTGTAAAAAAAACTTTAGCAATATTTCAAATTGCATGACATTTATGTACATTTTTAATGGGTTTTAATTTGAGTCTAACTTGCTTAAAATTAGTACAAAAGGCGTACCTAGGTTACTTGTAGTGGGGATGGGTGTTTAAAAAGAATTTCAAAATTTGCCATTTAGGTCATTATGTACAATACATTGCAATTCTCAAACTCATGAATGCCCGAAAAGATAGGGAAATAAAAAATACTCCTCTCTCTCTCTCTCTCTCTCTCTCTCTCTCTCTCTCTCTCTCATGGAATCCTGTGAAATAACATGCAAGTCCTTTGATTGTGTTTTCTGATATGAATAACAATGCATAGGCTACGGTTCTCCAGGGGGGTTTCTTTCTTTTAATATATTTATGCACCTTTGCCTACTACACATAAATATATATATTTTATAGAGGTAGATGCGAATTGCAGTCCAATGTACAAGAACAGAGCAAGGGAAAAAGAACATTATCCTTTGTACGCAAGTCTCCCTTGACTAACTATATAGGCACCTCGACAAAAAAGGGAGCTATAAAATTGACTATAAAATTCAAATGGTTATAGGGAACCATTGTAGACAATTTTTTTGTGTGTGATGCGGAATCGGAAAAGGAAATTTTATTTATTCGGGGACTCTCTACTCTAAAGAAATTGTGTGTAATAAGTAATAAGCAAATAATAAATCAACCAAAGAACAATTGTGTTGGCACAATTTGAGAATTGCCATTTTTTGAAGGCGGTTAGATTTTGTGTAGACTGTACTTATGGAGTGTATTATTAAATGACATAAATAAATGATAGTTTTCATAAAAAAAGACCTTTCACGAATGGTGTAAGAGAGGAGAGAGAATATGGACTGAAAGCTGGAAATTAATGATCTTTTTTGAAACCATTTCAGTAAATTTTGGACATGAAAACGATGATTGGCTAACGTACTAATAGAGAGGGACAGAAACTTCATGAGGGTTGATTGGCAGAGACTTTTAATTAGAAGAGATTATATACGTCTTCAGAGTATGAGTTTCCGGAAGTTTCCTCCTTTTTTGTGTTTGAGGATGAAGAAGGGATTCAGTATTACTTTGTGGAGGGATATAACTGATACTCTCAACTCTCTCAATAATATGAGGTTGATTCAGATTCGAGAGGAAAGATTCGAGTTTTCTTTTCCAAAGTGGTGTATGGATGGAGGATGTTATATTATAGATTTTCTATTTTTCTGGGATATGGCTACAGTGTGGAGAGGACAGTTTAATAAGGACATGGAGAGAATTTGACTGGACTTGTTTATCTATATGATCTGCTATATGAAATCCTTACTCCCTCTCTATAAAGAAGGATTTGTTGCTCATGTTATTTTTGGTTGAGTGAATGATATCTTTAGTATTATATAAAAGCTCAAAATCAAGGGATGATCGTTGTGGATAGAAAATCTTTTTATTTCGTAAAGCTTCAAGTATACAGAATTAGGTAGTGCTCTTGAAAGACCAGTAGTATTAGATTTGCTACTGTCGTTTCAGCAACGGACCGAAACGAAATTGGTAATCATGAATCGACCCATTCGGAACAATTTCTTATACAGACTGTTGTCACTGCCTCTCTCTCTCTTATTTTATTTTTAGTGTACACAAAACAGTGAAAATACATGTACAACATGAAATCCGCAATTTCAGTACCTCCTTCTTTTACTTATACTTTGTATGTACATACATAACATCTGACAATTTTCAGTTCAATCTCTACGACCATTTCATTTAGCAAAAGGGGAAATGCAATGAAGGAACCATGATGGTCGATAGTTTTTCATGCACTATGCTTCTCCTTGTACTACTACTCGTGTATGTACGTACGTGAGATGTTGGTAAAAAGGAAATTACCTAGTGCTTCTCCTTATATTCTATGCGATTTTCGTGCTTTCTTCATGTTTCACTTCCGTTTTTCGTGGTTAGCGTAAAATCTTTGTATTATATTTCTTGTACTCGTGTACATAGTTTATACAGTGTAAGTGTAGGGCTATAGATCTTTCACTCTCTCGAGAAACTATCATCTTTTTGCAAAATTATATGGTAGAAGGGGCTGATAAAGAAAATACGGACTGGCTATGTGGGCAAGGGAAAACTTGAACCAATTTTTGATATAAAAGACCAAGAGAGAAAAAAAAGAAAGGAAAGACCAAACTGGGAGAAAGTTGACGTAGAAATGGTGATTGTTCTGATTCAGTCAAGCATTATACCATGGATGGATACATATAAGGACTTGGAGAGTGCATTTTGTGCATTGTATATTATTCTACAAATACTGACATTTTCCAACTGGAACATATTACAACATATAATTTTCTGATCTGCTGCTGCCACTACCTTCTACACAATTTGCTACTTCCATGTATTTTTATTTTTTTTTTCTTTGTCTCCTAACTTTTCAGAGGGTCTTTTGTCTGTTTTATTGAATGTTTTACTGTTACTACTATTTACTACCTCTCCTTATATTTGCATGGGATAACTCTGTGGAAACTCTAAAGACTTGTCGACTCCCCCCCCCCCGCGCCTTCTGTAAATTCCGAATTTTTAGTTATAAAGTTCTCTTTTTTTATATGAGACCACTTTTGTGGTTAACTGTTCGATGGCATTAGTCCAATTTTGTAAACTTGAAACTTGAAATTAATCCGAGAGAGAGAACTTAAAGTTAGTTTGAGTGTTATTGTAAAGTATAAAGATGTGTGTTCATGTATAATGTGGCAAAGTTGGTTCGATATTATATGTAATGTTATAGAGAATATAAAAAGTCTAATATATATTGAATTCACTTAGCTAAAGTGATTTCATTAACAAAGGAAGAAAGAAATTCGGTCTGAAATCCGAATCCTCGTGGGGGTGGTTGAGTTGAGGTTGGCTCCTTTTGATTCAACAGTATAAAAAAATATTTTTGTGGCCACAGATAGTAATGTAAGAGTGGAGTATTACATAGAAGAGAGCTAAAAAAGATAGAATGTTTCACTTTGGCAAATATATTACTTTTTTTTAATAATGTAAAGAGGGGAATTCATTTATTTGATTTATTAGCTGTCAGCTTGTTTGTTTGAATTATTTTTAGTTGAGTGAATCTTGACGACAGAGCTAACAATAATATTGGACCGTATTACAATATTTATGAGTCAACAATTGAGGTGAAATAAATATAAAATTGACTATGATTGTCAGTTAATTTAAATGAAATGTCTGGTTTTTGTTAATATCAAGGAGTTAGCAGGTTTTTTTTTTGAAAAATTGATTATCAATTTAATCTTAATGAAAAAAGGTAATTGTGAAGATGAAACAAAAATCAAATTAACTGTTAAATATATATTTTAGCCTGTGAAAATTCATCATGTGCTTACCTTTCTCTTTCTCTTATGTTTACTACTTATCATGAAGTGGGTACTATAAGATGATGAGTTTTTTTACTCCTGCTCTTTCTGGAACGGGAAATGTCAAGGGTCATGTTTATGCGGGGGCGTGCGTACGTGTGAGATGGAAGATAGAGGATGTGATGTTGAATCCAAGCAAGTTTGTTTACATGAATCGTACATGGTGGATATTTTATAAAATTGAATTTTTCTTCTTCTTTTTTTTGTACTTATTCAACAGAAAAAAAATACGAAAATGAGATTGAAAAATGAGAACATAATTTAATCGCCATAAACAATTTTTGACAGAGTAGATGAGAAATGGGGAAAAAAAGTGAAGAAAAAAAAAGTGTTTACTAGATTGCTCGTCTGTAATTTTAGCCTCTTTTTAGTCATTGATATGGGATGAAATATGTGATAGGTCAATAGTACAGCTTGGCAAAGTGCATTTTTTGTGTAGAGGATATGGAAGAGAAAAGAGACTTGTAATGTATCTGACTACATATTTGATTAGGTAATTTATAATTATTTTCTTTTGAGTGCTTTAATCTTTAATATGAAACGTCAACATAAAGACTTGATGAGGAATTCCATCACGAACATCAAATAGTTTTCAATGAGCCTTGTATGTATTTAGTCTGGAGGCAAAATAATATATTGTGCAATGGTGATACACATGATAGTGTACTAAATATCATATATTTCTTGTGTTGCAATATTTCGAGGATATTTATTTTCCCTTCATTCAGCGTGAGACTGGTTTATTAGCTGTTGAAGCATTATTTACTTGTACAAGTTGTAGATTAATAGCATTTGTGTGAAAGGACAAGAAAAAGTTGTGAGGGATGATGGAAGGTTGTGTTTAGTTTGATCATGTTGAATTTAATTTTCACATGTTTTTCTTAGTCCTTACATTTTGTTCATACGGCTAATCGAATGTACATGTTATTATCTTAGAGTGTATTATGTACATAAGATTGAAAGTAGCTGGTGGCGAAAAAAATGGCAATGAATTTTTGGCAGATTCTACATTTCCCATTCTTTTTTTCCCCGTTTCTATATCATATTGATTGAAATATCGATCGTGGTAGGCCAAGGGTCTTTGAAGTTTTTTGGATGTTGGTGTTAGAGGAGAATTTGTAGGCTTTTTGGTGAGGCTTCGCTTTAGAGGTTTTAGACGTTGACTCAGTCTCAACGTTTATTCGAGGAAAAAGGGGAAAAAGGGAAAGATGAGAATTATATGGGATAGACTATAGTACATGTGTGTGTTGGGAAAGTGAGCAGGTGTTAATTCGGCTGTTCTTTGGGTATACGTTTGTGTACAATAAATAAGTTTTTGTCGCACGGGTTTTAATAGTCAATCTAACAAAAAATTAGATATATAATACTCGGACAGTTGAAATGGCAGTTGCTCATGTGATGGAAATAAAGAGTTTTACTTGCTTTTAAGTGCCTTTATTTGTGAGCCTTGAAAGAGGATTCTTTTTTTTTGCAAGTTTTCTGGTAAAAACAATTTAAGAGATTTCTATGGTCAAAGGTGACAATTTGATGGCGTCTTCGTGTTTTTCGTCATGGACAATTAAAATGATATTTGATAATTATGTACTTAAATTATTTCTAATTGCTCAACTCTATGCTTGGATTTGGATTTGCTTGTATGTAGTTTTCAAGTTTCGTGTATTAGTAGAGTAGAAAATATTGAATAGAATTATTTGTAAAAAATGTTGCTTGATGAATGGATATTATAAATGTTGTATTTTTTATGATTTTGGCATTATGATTTCAACCATTATGTTTAATTTTGTTTTCCCCGTAGAAATGAAGGTGAAAGTGTAGACGTACATAATTGTTCCAGCTGTTTAATTAGTTACAAAACATTACGTCTACAGGGAGGACGTAACAGCAGTCATGCAAAGAATGGACAGACTAAGACGGTCTTTAAGAGACTCATTCCGTCGCAAAAGAGAAGCACCAGAGAGTAGTAAACCTCACCAATGGCAGGCTGATGAAATGGATGTACGAAATGGCACGTGTAGTTTTCCTGTCCGATATCTTGGATGTGTTGAAGTTTTTGAATCAAGGGGAATGCAAGTTTGTGAAGAGGCCATGAAAGTTTTACGAGTAAGTTGATACAAAAAATGTTTTTTTAAAATTGTAGTAGAGAAAGTCTTACTTTCTTTGATAAAAAAATAACATTAATGGGGGGGATGGATCTTGTTTCATCTAATAAGATATTATTTTAAATGGAATGAAAATGTAGAGTAGATTGATTTTTTCTCCATCAGGTGTATATATGTATATGATATAATATCATTTGTGTATAATAAAAAAGGAGAGTTTAGTATCACATGGGGAATAAGGGAATGTTTGTGTTGGAAGTTGAAGATATAGGGAATTTATAATTTATTCATGAGTTTCTACCTTTTACATTTGTCTCTTTCTATGTGTATAAATGTGTTTACTTACTTTTTGTAGCAATCGCGGAGGCGGCCAGTAAAATCCATTTTGTTTGTATCTGGTGATGGTCTACGTGTAGTGGAAGACGACACGAAGGTAACATTTTTAACTATAAGAGTCTTAAATATATATACATTTTTATCCTACCAACATCTTTTTTCCTTTTCTTTGTCATCTCTGTATTATTCCTTCACCAAGTGTCTTACTACACTGTAGTTCCATGTGTACACAAATATTGACCCAGACTCCTGTTGTTCGCTATGCGGTATCCCAGTGTGCACTTTTCCGTTGTTTACTCCTCTCTCCACTTTATATTTTTATTTCCCCTCACCGAAACTACCTACTCGTTGCTACTACTATTGTTCTATTTACATGATGTAATTTTATTATTGTACACACATTCTAAATGAATAAACCAAATCTGTATTTGGTATTTGTGTATATTTGTCTAAAACAATTGAAATATTGATTGGTATATGTATTTGTTTTTTTGGGTCTGTATTTGTAGGGTCTCATTGTTGATCAAACAATCGAGAAGGTTTCCTTTTGTGCTCCAGATAGAAATCATGAACGAGGATTTTCATACATCTGCAGAGATGGTACAACAAGGAGATGGATGTGTCATGGATTTTTGGCCAAATCAGACTCGGTAATTTATTTTATTTTATCGGATTATTGGTGATGAATCAAGTTTGTGTGTTTAAATTTTATATTTAAAAATATGGTTGGTTGTAATTATGTCTCAATTTAAATAAGAATTTTTTGGTTACAATTTGTGATATAGGGCGAACGGATTTCCCATGGAGTTGGATGCTCCTTCGCGTTTTGTCTTGAAAGAAAGCAGAAGCGTGAGAAAGAGTGTGGAGTTAGTATGACGTGAGTGACGAAATTTATTTTGGAAATTAATTTAAATTGATGTACAAGTATGAATCATGGATAATAATAACAAGCTTATGAAATAGTGCACTATATATAATTATTTTCCTCTTGGTTTTGATCTAACATTGAATTATTTTCAAGGAGCCTGATAGAATTTTAGCTATGCGCTACATATAAAGTCGTTTTATTTTTATCGACGATAAATAAATCATAATTATTTTTATCTCTCTTACAAACTTCTTGTGCTTTACAACAAAATAAAAGGATATTTTCACTTGAGGAGTTTTTTTTATGAAAAAATATGTTGTACTACACAATATTGCACTTTACATAAGAGCTAAAAGATAAAAATGCTGAGAGTATATTGACTACACATGTAAAATGTGACAGGCTATAAATAATTTAGTACATGTACATTTTTTCTCCATTTTACAGATTTGATCCAAAAACATCGACATTTACAAGATCGGGAAGCTTCCGTGTGAATTCTATCACTGATACAAATTCATCCTCTTCACCTCCTCCAGTGAATGTGGCAGGGGATGCAGTTCGTAACGCGTCAGCAGTCAGTACCCATGCCATAGGTTAGTATTGTATAATGTTATAAATAATTCATGCTTGAAATTATTAAAGTTCCCTCATAGTTTAGTTTAGTTTGCTTTATGAAAGTGTCTGAACCTTACAATTCATAAAATTATAAATTTTGTATTATTACAGAGCGTCCACATGCTCCACCGAAAATGCTTGAGAGACAAGGGTCATTTCGAGGATTTACACAACTGGCAAATCAATCCCCCTTTAAACGACAGTTGTCTTTACGGTTTGCTTAAATTTTTTATTTTACAAAAAGAAATGAGATGAAGAGATTGAGCTTATCAAAATTATATGTGAATTTTTTTAGATTGAGTGACCTCCCCTCCAATCTTCAACGGACTCAGAATAATGTTGATATTTTAACCAACAATGTCGTCGTCGATCCTTTGATATCTACAGGTTTGAGAAAAGTTGCCCATTTTTTATTTCTCTTTACTTTGAATGCTGCTGAATTTTTTTTGTTGTTAATCTTATATGTTTTTGTAAGTTTGTTTGTTTTTTTAAAAAATCTCTCTTGATATGCTTACATAATCGGGAATCCAAATGTGACTTGTTTTCCAAACCACAATGTTTGCTATCAATTTATGAAAATGTTTTTTTTGTTCTATGCTCAATGATCACTCTTACACAATATGAATCCTCTTGTTCTCTTCCTTTATTTTTATCATTTTTTTCACATTGTCTTAAAGAATGTACTCTAACTGCGGCAGAATGGAGTAAGTTTTCAGAAGAAAGTTCTCATTGCAATATTTTTGTTCTCCCCATGTAGTAAATGCCACACCAATACCAGCACCTAGAATGCAGAGGAATTCCTTGCCTAATAATTCAGGTGTGCTTTTTCTTCGAAACCAAAAAAAAACAGTGCTCTCAACATGAACTCTGTTGTCTATGTCTCTCATTGTTTCATGTGGGGGGTTTGCATGATTTTTTTATTGCATTATGCCAATGTTCATTGTTTTATTTTTTCAACCTTTGTCTTATTATGTAATGTTTTTTTCGGGGGTAGTAGGACATGGAGTGATTCCAGAGACAACGACTGTACTATCAAGGACTACTCCAGGTACTTTATAGCTAATAAATAAATGATTAAACTCCACAAAATTTCTAGTAATTAGTTTGCCGTTTTTAAATAATTCATCAAATTTAATTTTTATTACAGAGGTGTTTAAGAATCCAGTGGGCAGTCCAATAAATCATACCCAAGGACTATCATTACTTTGCCAACAAGTTACACAAGGACTATCACTACGTGAGTATTTTCTTGTCAATTAAGTTTTTTTACAAATAATTTAACTGTGGAACCATGTATTACTTTAATTTTTGCCGTTTTTCTTGCAGTTGCTGCTAACCATGATGACTTGAAGGTACATAATTATTTATAATTTAATTAGCAATGAGTTTTAATTTGTCTATAGTCAATCTGAATCTAATCCATATATGAATATTTTTTTAATGATAAGCAGAATGAATCAAACACATCACAGTTTCCGACCAAATTCACTTCCAATCCTTGGGATGAGGAAGTTGGAATTGCACCATCAACACAACCACCACCACAACCATTAACGGCAGCAAGACCTCCTCCTCCTCCTATTTTTAGCAATCGAAATATTAGGAGTAACAGCATTTCCACAACAACAACGGCAGCAGCAGCAGCAGCGATTGGCAGCAATAGTTCGTCCAGACTCCCTAAAGAAGCGGGAGATGAATGGGTGACTGGAGGGTTATCCCATAATCTTGCACAGAATCAAGTACCCAAACCATCAGTCGAAAAATCATCCAATGGCCTAATTTCTCAACCTCCTCCTGCAGCGTTGAAACAATTACCAACAACATCTCCTCGTACTAATACTACTACTACTACCATAACTTCCGGCGGAAGCCGTCCGGCAGCCGCACTTCCAGCAACTGTTGTCTCGTCATCAACTACTTCATCTGTTGTAACAACAACGTCTTCTGGTTGGACGGGCTCCAACGTGACAGCAGCTACAACGACGACTCCAAAAATGTCTCCAGCAAGACCTCCATTAGTTAGTACTGGATCAATAGCAAATCCAACGGGGACAAGGCCACCAGGCTATCGTGGTCCACCTTCAAGATCACATTCTTTAGGTAATTAATAAAATTAGTCAATTTAATTAAATTACAAGTGGACTATTGTAACAGATGCTCTTAATAATTTAATTTAATTTATTGTTAAAATAGGCGCAGATCCTTTTGATGCTGATTGGGCAACTGGTGTAGCAAGAACAAATCCCACAAATCCTTTTGCCAGGCAGCAAACATTCCAAGTTTCCATGTAGTTTCGTTGTACCGCTACATATATAGAATATATTATTATATATTATAGAGACATATGAAAATTGTTTTTAATTTTTACATATTATATGATAGTGTTATCTATTTATTGTTAAGGACAGGAAGAAAGCAGCATATAACGTAAGGTAAAAAATACAATTTACCTGGAACGGGGTGAATTATGTGAACTGTAAAATGGAACAGGTTCAGGACGACACAGTACATTTATTAGACAGGAATAGAATCGTGACTAAATTTTTTAGATTATAAGTAACAGCTCTGATTGAAATTAAGCCTGAATGACATTTGCATTCAGTAATTATTTTCATAGGAATCATCATGATTTTTAAAATACTATTTTATACTTTACAAAAAAAACAAGCAAGCAACTTACAATCAATCATTTCAACAGGTCCGCATGAAATCAATACAAAAAAATGTGTGAAAATTGCATATCATTATTCTCTCATGGTGAATGCGTACCTATCTAGAAAGATTTAGAATTATTGTCAAAATATCAAAATTCTAACATGTTAGCACTATAGTAGTTTTGCTACGGTTGTAAAAAAAAGAATGATGATAATTACGGCACCATCATATGCATAATCATGAACATGCTAATGAATAATTTCAAATGATATACAGGTACCATAAATATATAACTTATATATATTTTAAAATAGGCTAACGTTATTTCTTTCCTTTCTTTCTTTAAGTATTGACAGCAATATAAAGTTGTAATATTGTAAACTTTCCCCTATCCGCAAAGCTTTAAAGTGTATGCATAATCGTATATATAAATTTTAAGCGGATATAAGTATATACTTCGTTAGATTTCCGAAGCAGTATTGACACTACAGTGAAAAAAAAATCATGGCCATATAATTATTGTCAATTGAATAATAAAATTGATAAACGATTTATTTCAAAGAGACTCTTTTGTTGTTTCAGTTGACATTTTCTAGATTATAAAGAAAAACTGTTCCAATCAACCCTATAAAAAAATTTGTGCGTAGCATAAAATTAATAATGGTAACTAGGTATTT
This sequence comes from Arrhopalites spinosus, assembly GCA_034700945.1. Classification (NCBI taxonomy): domain Eukaryota; kingdom Metazoa; phylum Arthropoda; class Collembola; order Symphypleona; family Arrhopalitidae; genus Arrhopalites; species Arrhopalites spinosus. The sequence continues at coordinate 33,200 of JAQIVZ010001187.1, forward strand.
AAAATAATACTAAAAAAATATATACCACATAAACATTACCTTAAATAGTGTTGACTTCGAAGTTCAGTGTAGTGCATGAATTAAATAGCGACATATTTAATATCTAAACTATAAGGACATACACAAGAAGACTTGAGTGTCCATCATCTACATTTAGCAAGATGTTTAGTAGTTGCTAGTTAAGTAGTTTTGACGCTATTTACATACGCGCCTGGTAGCTAATTGGGGAAGGGGGTGTGGGATGGGCAATTCTTCATCTTTGTCAACTTATTACCTTGAGCTATTTGTTACGCCATTCGTTTTTTAAAAAAAAATTTTACCAATGTATTATTGTTTATTAACTAATCGTGTGTGTATGTCACATAATTTTAGAAGGAAGGAATAACTTTTTTGTGTTAGAAAATAATTGTAGTAGAGACACAACAAAGAATAATTTAATAATGTAAAAGTACATGAAAATATTTTCGGCAGCCTATTGACAAAAACAAAGAATGTTCTTAATTTTTATTTTTAAAGTGCTTTATTTATTTAAGATAGACAGTAGAATAAAAAATAAAAAGGAACCATTATTGCTTTATAATTGTCAACGGCTATATATATAATTGCTCATTGCAAAAGTTTAAATTGTGAAATTATAGGCATTCCATGAGCCATAATATTTTAACTTACATACAAGTTTGTATAATTAAAAATATTTTAACGGTATATCTCAAAATAATCAGATGTCCGTAATCCGTGATATTATGATAGAAGCTACTGGTAAACGCAGTGTAACTTTTTTTAAAAAACAAAAAGAAAAACAATTTGGAAAATGACTAGTTGCATTTTTTGGATTTCGCTATGTACAATGTATAAAACATTTAAAATTATATTATGGTGTATGGTTAAATTGCATTAAAAAAATTGAAGGAATGTATTTAAAAAAATAATTTTGAATAATTATGTATATTTTTAATCTTTTAATTTTTAATAATAATATTGTATGTACAGTATTCAAAGTTTTTTTTTGAAAAATGGAAAGCAAAAAACATTTGTTTTGATGCAATGAAGTTTTACTTTGATGTTGTATACATACTTTTACCTTGTGTATAAAAAGAACTGGAGGAGCTAAACTTGTATTCATTTAATGTATGACTTTTTTTAACAACATTTAGACCTAAATTCACAATTACTGCTGCTAACTATATTGCCTCATTGTGTTATGTGACATAACTTATGTTATGTCATTTTTCTTTTTTCAACAAAGTCATAAAATTGTAGATACACATGATAATGATTTAATGTAGCATAAATTTGTGACGATTGTTACATTACAGATTAAATGTGGTACACACACACAAGAGTCGTTAACATATTGTAATCCAAATATGGCATAATTTGATCAGTTTTTGATCAGTGAAATTAATACTTATTTTGTGGGTGGAAAAATTACACACACTGAGAACATGAGGGGGAATGTTATTTTTTATAGACAAATACTTATTAATGTAATTTTAGTTGTATTTTTGACTGTATTACTTCCAGTTTAAGAGTACTTCACGCTCTACAAATGATTAAAAAAAATTGACACTGAAGAAAAAGAGCGAGAGAATATATACGAAATGGTCGACTCTATTGAACATGTATAATTAAAATACGCAAGGTGTTTAATGACATGTAGAAGTAAGAAGACGGCTAAAAAAAGTGCATAATGATGATTCATCATTTAAGTAAGTAAATATAGCCATTAGGTGACTAATGTTATTCTGTCGAGTAAAAAATTCTACAATCAACCCAAAAAACTTGAAATGAACAAAAATTATCAGATAAATGTTTCTTTATTCACATAATTTGCATTAAAAATCAAGAAATGAACAAAGGCATAAAATCGTTGCACCAAAAAAAATTTTTATCACAGATTTCCCTTTTTGGAGGGCTTTTCAAACCAAAATTTCAAGTCTTGTTTCACTGAAACAGTTTCAGTCTTGTGTTTGATCCATTCACTTCTAGTTCATTTGTGACTTTGTGAAGCAAGACAACAAAACTATTTCGACTCTTGAAAAATCAATTTCTACTTTGTCTACTTGGAAGCAACCGGAAATTGACAGGTAACAAACATAGATATCACAAATTTGCCTAAGCTACTCCTAATCTTTGAATTAATTATTGACTTGTCTTTCTTAAAACTGAAAAAACTTTGGATTCTTAGGACTTCAACATGCCGAAGCAAAAAAGTGGACAATATTTCAGCCCTCCACCGGTGGAAGTACAGGAAAACCCGAGGAATTTGTTACCTGTTCTTGTAAGTGTTAATTATGGTAAATTATGTACCTGATCAGAGCTATTGAATACTCCATCATCACCTTATATGAGTGTCTTATTTTTTAATCATAGGAACAAAGAGATCGGCTAAATTTTTATCAAGACGAACGAAATGAACCTGTTCCACCACCGTCGATTATAATCTCCAATATGAAGCATGTTCCTGCTCGACCTCCAGGTCAGACACTTGACAGAATTAAAGTCCCTATGTAGGCATTGTACGAGTTTTCCGATCTCCGTGGGGTTGTAGTCAAAAAAGCACACATCATACAGTGCATAGATGAGTATAGTTAATGTCTGCATACAGTAAATGCAAAAAATCCATACATCTTTACATGACCCATGGTATAATTTATATCCTAAATTTATATCCTTAGGTCGTGGTGTTCCTGTTCCTGACACTGTGCCCACTGGCACGCCAATTAGAAGAGAGGAGACTAAGCCGAAAGGTTGGTTTGCTCGGACAGCAGCAGTTCCGGTCCAGGACAAAGAAATTCTGCAGCACAAATGGGAAACTCTTCCACAGCAACAGGAGGGGTCAAACATTTTGCCAAGTGAGGTTCCAGTGCCCAAGCACATGTTGTCAGGTGAAGCAGGATCTCTACACAAACTTTTGTATGACCGTCGTAAGTAAATGCTTGATCTCATATGAAATCATAAAGTTTTGCCAAATTCATCATCACAACTAAAGGTCAAGTCTATATTATATAGAATTCGAATCAACCGATCTCTCTTTGAAATAATCAAACACATTAGAATGTATTATATGAATTATATGAATAAAAGTATAGATTGATACTATCAATTTGATAGTATTGTTGACACACAAGGTAGATGGTCATGGTTTATATATTGTAATGCTGTTTAAATTTAATCAAAATAATTTTCTGGCATTATACAATCAATGATTTTTTTCTCAAAAAACAATAAGGTGTGTACTTACATAATAGTTAGCCAGTAAAGTCTATATTAATTATATATATATTTATATATAGTTTTACAAACTTTTATACCCCTCGGCTGATCCCCGAATCACGTTTGACTTGAGAAACTCGTTTGATATTTCTATCATGCTAAAAGTTTTCAACGTAAAACATTAGCATTAATACAAACTAAATAATAATATTTTATTTTTTTACGATTTATCGGATAATGATAAAAATGGAAGATCTCTAAAAAGTCACAATATTTTTTTTTGTAATTAGAAAAAAGCTCAAAGGTACACAATATTACAAATATACATAACTATAATCATTATTATAGAAGATTATTATACCTTTCTCTACATTGTTTTGTAAGATTGATGAGACTTTTTCTACATGTTTTGTATTTAATTAGATAACTTTGATTAGAATTTATATCCACTGGGAAAGATTCACAGGAAACAAAGAAATTATTGGTTCTTTTGTCTAATACATTTTTGATTCCTAACATGAAGGTAAAATATACTCTATATACACATCAATTCGGGTATACAACTATACACTGACTATTTAACACGTTGTTTTTTTATAAAAGTTTTTGCCTAGAACCACACCTGTGTCTCATAGTATCATGTAATGTAATGTTTAAAAAGACTAACTCTTTGCTTTTTTAGTATTGTGATCTCTTATGTAAGGAAGAATTTGTTTGGTCTACTAAAAAAATTGGTGAGTATAGCCAGAAAATATTTGATTTTGCAAAGATTAAATTAGATTCAAGTAAACATGATGGATTGGGTACATAATAATATTAGACTGAATAATTAATTTCGCATTCACATGGTCGCTTCATTATAAATCTAAATGTAATGTTTAGTGTCACTAGTTTTTTTCCATCTTTTAAAAAACCACACAGTTAAAAAATATACCACAACATTTTCCACAATCCAAAAAGTCAAAAAAAAATGTCATATAATATAATTTACAAATACCCATACGTGACCTTATAGTGTTATATAACAACTCATATAAATAAAATAATTTAATTAATATTTCAGAGTTTTGGAATCATACACAACAACAACAACAATTTTTCACATTCATACACGTTACATTCATGAAAACTAAATGTATAATAATAATAATATATTTAGCTCATGAAAACTGAGACCTTTAATTGGTAAGTAATATGTAAGATTATTTCATAATAAATTCCAAATCGTACATTTTGCTGTATAAAGCATGTTTCCATTCGGTTTATGGTTAAATATATAAGACATAATTATTATTATGACCTTTGACATTTCCAGATACTGATGTATATCTCGTATAAATGTAGCTTTGATATAGATTTTTTTTCCTTATAAAGACTAAATACTGTACAAACAATTAAAAACAAAAAAAAGCACTGGCTTCTTTTTTCGATAATAAAATCTTATCATGTTTTTCTATAACCATGATAGTGAATATTACTTAATTAGGGTAAAAATTTCATTTTTTATATAAAGTCAACATTTATATTCATATATATATTTTCCGACATATTACAATACATAATAATATTCTTGTCTTGGTTTTTTTGTAGGACACACACAAAATATGATGGATGTATCATTTTTGCATCATGTCAAATCATTAATATATTACAGTAATTTACAGTATGTAATTATTTTAGACATTTGTATAGTATATGCATTACCGTAGGGTTTTTTTTCTACGTTAATTAACCTTAAAACTTATTACTTACAAGTCTATTATGCGCTCATATTATTTATAATAACGTACATATTATAATGCATCATGGGTATAAATTATGAATACAAACTACCTATAGTATGTATGCATCGGGCATTTAAATTATTTTTTATGTATATTATATATATACCTTACGTCTTTCTTACAACGATAAAATATGTGCCAGAATCTGAGACTTTGAGTACAGTGGAAAAAAGATGACGTCACGATTTTACGTAAAGTTTCTTGCTGACAACCCCGTTAAGGCGGATAATTCGAAATTTTACTGATGTCAAGGAAAATTCAAGGAGCTCTATCAAGGGATTTCAAATTTTTTCCGCCTTAAAGGGGTTGTCAGCAAGAAAC
>JAQIVZ010001188.1:0-38501 GCA_034700945.1 Arrhopalites spinosus
TTTACTTAATCCTCACCCCCCCCCCCGACTGTGCGTCCGAAAAGGCAAAACTACCTGCTCTTAATATTTTAACATGGAAATTTTACGCGAAACCAAGTCTCCACTCACTCCCATAGGACTTTCTGAACGAACGCCCTGTATATTGTTCTCTATCCATCAGTGGAGACTTTTAGGTTGAAAAAGAGTAAACAAAAATGTTTTTAAGGTCCCAAAGTTGATGAGTAAAATGAATAGTAAAGTATTTAAAATAATTTGATAATTTGTACAAATGTCTGAATGGTACAGAGGAGATAATGTCCATATTGGAGAGAGGAAAATGGTGGGGTGGGTAGAGCATGAGAGAATTGGCTATGAGAAATGGATATTATGACATGGCTTACTAAACTTGAAGGAGTCTGTATAGTTGGAGTGATATGGAAATGATAAAATATGGCAACTATTTCAGTCACTCCAAAGTGTATGGTGGTGGGTTAGTGTGAATGTATGCCACAGCCCATAACCACCCAAACATGTCTTGTTTCTTATAATAAAAGCCTCATTGTGAGCACAATAAATGTTGAGAGAGCTTAAAGTTCCTCAACAAGATTTCGTAACGGAAACCAGGCCCAACCACGACACTTTGGCACAAGAAACAATTAGCCCTCTCCCTATTTAATAGTCTTCCATGCTCACGTACACGGATGAATTACTTTGTACCCCCCTCCCCCCCTCCTCCTCATCCTCCCTCACTTCTTATTCCACTTTCTTCCCCCCTTTTCCCTCCCCCCCACAAACTTCTCATGAATTACACTCATCGTTTACCTCCATCACATTCCATGGCTGAGATTTTTCAACGAAGGAAGTGCGAATTGTGAATGTGCAGTGGGGAGACACGGCACAATCTTTATCTCTACATCCATCATGTACACGGAAACCACTTCTCCTCTCATACTCCCCTAATTAATTCATATTTAATTATTTTTATTCTCATCTTTTATTTTGAACCCAAAATCATCCTCTCATATTCAAATCCTATTAGAATCCCATTAAAATCCAACCGACAGAATAATATTAAAATGTATTCATCATCACTAAAGAAGGAGCATAATTCAGGTAGCACAGAATGATTCGACCGATACATTTATACAATTATCACAAGTCTATTCTTTAGGCGTCGCCCATTTTTGTGTCGCCGTACTTTTTGCTCAATATTTTGGCCATTAAAATCAAATCATTATGCTACAGGAACACAACTACGTTGTACATTTTCAAAGTTTCTTGTTCTTTGTGTGAATTTGGAACAGCTTTTGATGCTTGGAACATTTTTTGGGGGGATTGACTACCTTGAAAAGTTCTAGATTATTAAGGAATGAGCATGACAAAAAAAAAGTTGTTTAAAATCTCAAGACGGCGACAGGGGAGCAATTATCATGAAATGGAATAAAGAATAATCTTGATCACCTTCGATGAACATTTTTTAACACGACAAAAGTCCATGCACACGAAGAGATCACATGCATTTATTCTAATTGATCATTTAATTATGATAATCTTGAACTTTGATAGTTGGCAGATGATAACCCAGAAAAAAAATTGATGCTCAAAGTACCTGCGACAAAGTTTATGGACAGAAAGATGGAAAAATGATGGACGAGTAATTGGATATGTACGCTCTGTGTAAGCCATCCAAATCATGAATACGAGACAAATTGACATTGTCATGTGAATTTGAATGGGCTAATAATCCTTTTATTGTAGCTCATAAAGGTGTGCAGATTCATAAATATGTAGGGATGGGACAGAAATGTATGACCCATGATGTACATACGAGATCGATATTGCGAATGGATGGGGATTGTATATTTAGATCTGGATCAAATGTCGGTTCCCCATTAAAGTCCAGCTCTGAGTGTGCACGTCAGTCATCATTTTGAGATGTACAACATCTTTTGAAAGACTTGAATTGAGGAAGACAAGGGGGATTTTTCAATTCTTTGTACTGATTTCCTATAATTAGCAATCGACACAGTACTGGGAAATAATCTCAACGACGCCATGCAAGTTTCTCACATTCTGTGGTCACCATCACCACAGGCCAAGACACACAAAGGAACTCTTTTGCTTCCTTTTACCAAATGTCTATTTCGTCAAAGGAAGCCTTTTGCAACTCCCCTATAAAATATTCCTTCGATGATTAGACTTGAGAAAAACCTCTTGGCGTCATCATGTTCTGTGGCTTCTAGCTCTGATTCTCCCTCCTCATCTTTTTATTCCCTTTGTGACAATCCATCTATTTATTTTTATCATATCCTTTAGACTTTCTCCTCGTCTTCCTCTCTGTACACCAAAAAATCATCTCCTCGCTTCCTCCTCCCCTTGAAGTTTTAGTTTTTCTAGTCCTGTAATGCCTCTCATCTTCTTTTTATTTACCAAAAATCACAAGATTCCCGTCCAGGAAATTGAAAACAAAGTCCCTTTTAAATTTTCATCTCCTTGACGTAATTAGTCCCATAAATAGTTGCCAATTAACCTTTTCTCTCGTCCTGCGTCAACCAATTCTACGAACCCTCCATTTCCTGAACTGAACAAAGGGAAATGAGACAATCTGTCAATTACAATTAATATTTAAAATTATGAACAACCAAGTAGTAGCCTCTGGACTATGACGTCATTGGAGAATTTGTGCAATGGAAAGTGGTCTAGGGCATGAATCCCTCTTTTTCTTACAGAAAATGAAAGTGAGATGCCCATCAAACCTGTCAACATGAATACCCCCTCTCTCAATATGTACACCAACGACATGGGTCACTGTTTTATTTACTCAATTCAATTCTTTTATGAAAAAAACCCTCAGAACAAAGGACTGTGTTAGTACACACTGGGGCTCTTTATGGCGATGGGAATTTCCGGAATTATGCATAAATTGTACAGGATAAGAGTATTTGCCTCACATGTTGACAATCCTTGTCACAATGTCTAGAATAACTTTGTGTGATTGTTGGTGTAATTCTTTCATGCAATGCAGAACATTCTCATGTAAGTCCACCAGCAATTAAACCTCCACCATGTACCACACAATTATTTTTACATGCGTCTCCATTACAAGATTGTCCCACTCATTTTGTCATCTCTGTACAGTATGAGTCAACTACACTTAATGAGAGTTGGAGTGAATAGTTGGTGTCTCTTGAATTAAAATTCATAAATGTAAATGAGATGTGTCAAAAAGGATGACATGGGGTTATGACTCGAAAGCATCCTCAAGGAATTCATTTCATCATTTTAATTTTTATCATTTTTACAAGGTGAACGCTTGGCATTGTACATTGAGATGACTTTATGATGAGCAATAGAGAGAGAGAGTTAATAAATGAGATTATCTCTAAACTCCTCTCTAATTTATAATAAATTCCCCATTAATTTTTTTGCATTCAGAGAGACAATCGTCCTACATTTTCAGTTCCAGGACATGACTCAAATTTTTAGTACCTCCGGTGCACCTGCATAATGACCATTGAATGTAAAATGAATGTCGAAGAATTATGGAACTTTGTTTTATAGTCTGACCTCACCTACATGACAGACCCAAATTGATTACATTCCCGATTTATGATAAGAAAAAACTTTACAACTTTGCCCTGTTCCGGATTTATGTGGTGGGACTGATCATACGCATGATTTGATTGGAGTGTTTGGTGGAAGAAAAGAATAAGACGAGGGCCTACTTAAATGATAAATTATGGGATGTGTGTTGACATTGTGTGCCTGAGATGGAGGACCCAAAGTGGATGAAGATATTGTCCATGGAATAAATATGAAGAGATGTGATATTTACACTTAAAAATAAACACCAGGTTCCACGAAATTACGTGGGGTCGTGAGGAAATGAGGGGACTGGAGAGGAGTGGAGGGGAAGGAGAGGAAAATGAAAGTTAGAGCTAGAAATAGTCCATTGTGTACCTTGTCCCATCGAGTGACCCACTTGAAGAAGAAAAATGGTGGTCATCCACCAAAATATTCCAGACATCCTGCTCAATTCTTAAAATCTTGAAACACTCACAAATCCTTTCATGAGTAATATTTTTCACTTGTGAATCCACGTACAATGAGTTGACACCACAATTATTTGACACATGGAGAACACTGACATTTTTGTATTGACATGACTAAATGAGTCAATCGTATCATGATCACCCAATCAAAGGAGGGGCCTAGTTAAATGTGATGACGTCTCACTCTTTGCTCAATTAATTAAAATTAAATTAGCACATTTCTTGAAAAATAATTTCCATGAAGGGCAATTTCCCGAAAAGGAAGTCACACACACAGAGAGAGACACACAAACGAATAAGAGGAGAAGGAGGAGGAGGAGGGGGCACTTGTTGCTGATCAGAAGGAAATTTCCAGGATCGAAATGTAAGAGGGGAAGCTCATTTGAGTAATTTGATTCTGGAGGAAGAGGGACGTAAGGAAATGGGAATAAATTTTTAGATTGCCCTTTGAAAATGTTTTGATTGACAATTGAATCAGAAAAAAATCTCCATCCGCACTGACGGATGGAGATTGCTAATCATAGTACAATTTTAGCTATGGAGATGAAGAGGATTCGGAGTTTGTGAATTCTTTGATTGCTTTTTGCTCTCAAATGTATTTTGTGTTGGGTGAGTGGGGACGGAGTAGAGTTAAATTGAATGGCCGGAGGCTTTAGGTACTCTCTGAAGTTGTATCAACTAAATTCCTTTGAGAAGAGAGATTGTGTACCTTTAGGGATGAATGTTGAGTGGAACTGAGAAAAAGTGAGAGCCAAAGGAGGCATGCACAGGTGAGCTTCTCAAGTCGACCCTCCCTTCCCCTCAGAATTATTTTTGGGGGGGTCTCTTCATGCAAAGAAATGCAAAATGAGGCCAATCCACTCGTCACTCAGGCTACAACTTTTTATGCGCTCTCTACTGCAATCCATTCAATTGACTCTGTCCCTTGGCTATTCCTCCCCATTAGTCTGCCTGGACACTTTGCAGTCCTCACAATGGCAATCAAATCTCATGGAACAATTGGCAGTTATAATTGTTCATCATTAAATTCTGCCTCTCTTACATTTACTACATTTATAGTTTTGTCATTATCACGATACGTTCAAGTCTCTTCTTCATTTGAATTCTTGTTCAATGCTCACCATCTCTACAGCCGTTCTGGTTGTCCTTAATTCTACAATCATTCATGCAAATTTTCTAAAAATTAATATTATCTCAATTTTTTGTCTACCAACATTCCACGTGATAAAAGTTAAACTTGAATACATCATTGTGCTCACACAGGGCAACATGTGAAAATAAATTAAATATCATTTGCATCCCATTCTTCCCTTCTTCTTTGTGCCAAGAATTGAATCAATGGCATTTACTCCTACCCCAGTCACTTGCCATTCAATGCAATTTCTTCTCTGTAAACAAATAAACCAACTAGTCCTCCTCCCTCATATGCATAGCATTCACAGCCTATTTTCCTATCTTAGACAAAATACTAGCTGATTTACAAGTGAGACAATGGTCAAAAATGAATCAACACAGGTCATGTTTGATTCTTTTGTACCTACAAATTGAGTACAAATGAGTTACGTTGCCTACCAACAAACAAATGAATAAATTCAAATTCTCTGTAGTTAAATTTATCCACTCCATTGTCCATCATTTTTAGAAATTGTCACAATGTTAAATTCAAAAAATTGATGCTATTGGGATTGTTCATAATACGGAGAAAAGGGGAAGGAATAGTTTGTACGGTTACATAATTTTGACTCTAAAAAAGTTTCATGTAGAGAATTGATGTTCTTATGAAAACTGTTTACATTTTTCTAATTGTTCCGTCCATGTGATGAGGTTTGAAGGCGGAAGGGTTGGGAGCACACGGTCATTATGATGGAGGATGAGCATGAGGATGTAGACAAAATGAAGAACAAAAAGATGGACAAAATTTGTAGGTAAGAAATCAGAGGAATCATTTGCCACTATTGTAGTCTACATGATGCTATGGAGTACATAAGCATGGGCAAGTACTTGATATAAAGATGGGCGAGTGACGGGTGTGGTGAATTTGTTTTTACTTGGAAAAAGTACTAAAAGATCAAGAGAATATTTTTATATCTTTTTCTTTTCAATCATGACGTGGATCACCCATGAGATGATGTGCACATTAAAAAGAGATTTCAAGTGGGCAAATTGAAAATGAACCTACAGCAACAGAGTCCAGTTTGTCCAAATAATTCACCAAAAACTTGTCAACCGCATGATTTGGAGAGATGGATGGCTAAATAAATTTATTGACAGTTGTGAGAGATTTCCTATGAATCGTGAACTGAAATCATCAACTGAATATTCACATCCACGAACCTGCTAATGGAAATGGACAAAATTATTGCGTGGGTCTTTTCACAAGAAATAAGATTGGAAAACCGAGTGTAAATATTAAAAAACGTATCTAATGCATTCTCGAGTGGACCCCCACTTCAAATTGTGAGGAGATCCGTGTCCAATTGTAAAGTTGTTATGAATTCAATATCCATACAAATAAAAAACTCTCACTGAAACCCCAAAATGGGTCACGAGAATAAATATCAAACAACCCTCAACATGTTCGAGGGGCTCTTCTAAGTCGCAGTTTCATTTCTACACTTTTTTGTTTTCTCTCTACTTCACACGTATTTCAATATATTTCTGAGTACCTCAACATTCATTTTAGAGACAACCGATTTTTGCAATATGCCCACCTTTCAATCTCCTTGTGTGGCCATAAAGTTCCCCATACTAAAGATTGCCATGTGCACTCAAATTGTACAGTGCAAAAAGAGCAAAATGTCTTCATGTTACATAAAATGGAAAAGACACCAAGACAGGGATGCAAAATGATTGTAATTTGTACTTAAATTAAGAAAAATAAAAATGCAAAGAGGCTGACGAAGACGGGGTAAAAGTGACCTTGATGAGGGTGGAGCATTCCCAATTGTCAATCGCAAGCGGCGAACGGCCTTCAATAATTTCTTCAAGGACCTCTTCCTCTATGCGCTCCTGTTCTCATTCTCATCACTACAATTACAATAAAGTTTTTTTTTCATTGCCGGCTGTATTATATAAAAACAGTTACATTCTTGCTTTGTACATACACAATTTAACATAGGGCCAGACTATGCCAGAACAAAAGATCATACAAATGGGATATTGTAGTTTTGCTCTTGAATTCAGTTCAACTTTTTTTTGTCTAGTCCTACAACTGTAGTGGCTATATCCCACTCACATTTTTATGTAAGCAGTGATTGTCAAAAAAACTCATATACTTACACCTAATTATTATTATGCCCTGCAAGGCGGAGAATGTGCACAATAAATAACGACTAAAAATGTCAATTTACATTCACATTTAACTTTTGACAATTGCATTATTAGTCTCTATTCAAAAATCTAATTTATACTGTATCAGTATGAACGATGACAGAAAATCAGACTCAATATGAAAATTAAAATATTGAGAGTCAACTTTTATCTGTTATTTCAGGAGACTTTTGTCTTTCTTTGGACAGCATGAATGAATTGATCCCCCTACAGCACAATTTTGTTTTGTATCGTTGATACCCGATGTCCTTGTCAATTGTGAACCAGTACTGCATTTAATGAGTAGGGGTTCACTGTACAACGATAAATATAATTTAATATATGTGGCTGATTAGTTCAACCAGGAACCAGGATGTAGATTCATAAACGCCCTTTTTGCTCTACAACCACTGAATTTCCTCCAGCCCCTTGTCTATTGTGAATATTATAATATGCAAGTAAATATAGCAGCTAACATCTTTTTATCTAGTCTTTGTGCTTTGAACTTTTAGTCTTTGAGTTATATGTCAAGTTTCTACTTTCATGTTAAATTCTAAGACACTCGACTTACTCAAAAGTCTCAACTTGAAGAAATTAGTTATAATAATTAATTTTAAATGTGGGAAATGCCAGAAAAATAAACACAAAATACAAACATCATTTTCAGTGAGGAACCTTGGGTTGAACAACCAGAGCTAACTTTTTATTAAAATTAATCATGTAATTAAAACTTAGACATTATACACTTGCCATCAAGCAGTGGTATATAGTAATATGACAAACATTCAGACATTTTTATAGACATAAAAACGAAAAGGGTTTTTTATCTAATATATATATTTTATCTTCTACTCTTATAGAACATCATTTTATTATAATCTGTACTTTTTGTATTGGGTATAAGTATATATATTATTACATATATATAGTTACAATCTTAGCGTTCTATGTAGATGAGAGATAGTAAATGCTCGATATCGTGAGAACAATCATCAAAATTCAGTTAATACTATAGTCGTTAGTTTTGAATACATACAATAATTAGAATATACAACCAGACCAGGCAGATTAACTGAATTTATACTTAATTCTTTGGAAACAAAAATTATAGTTCATACAGTTGATTTTATAATAACATGTCAAAGGGAGCGTTTAATGGTTCATTTTAAAAAATCATGACTCAAAACATACCTACAAACTGTACGGTAAACTACTAGTACACTGCATGCAAAAAATTAGTATTCCATTTTAATTGACTCTAGGTCAAGTTCAAAGTATATTCAAAACAAATAAGACAATTGAAAACAGTCAAAATAAAATTCATTGTTCTCTTTTATAAATGTCAACCTATTCTGAGTCTGGATTTAACAAGAGAAACGAAGGACAACATTTTACTTAATTATTTGTCTTTAAAAAAAAAGAAAGACAGAAGAAAAGCAACGCTGGTTATTATACGAAGTAAACATAATGTCCTAATGCTAAATCAACTCAAGTTGACACATTTCTTCGTGACTGGAAGCAAAGTGAACCTGAAGATTTGAGAGGTCAACATGTACTTTTATCCAAGAGGGTAGAAAGGGTCCTTGGAATGAGTTGTGTGTGCAGAGTTCTAATCTAGTTCTAATCACAAAAAAATTATGTATTAGTAAATATTTTGAGAAACATTGTAAGAACAGTTCATCAAATTATTTCTTGTTCATACACCGTGATTATAATTAGTATAAAATTAAATTATTATAGAATAAAATGAGTATAGTATACCTCAATTTACAACTTCTATATTAGGACAGTGTTCACTTAGAGATGACATAAGCTCCGATGACCTTGGTCCTAAAATCACTTGCTTAATTGAAGGTACATCACTAAGACTCTGAAATAAAGTATTCCAATTCATTTCTCCGGCCGAGATCATCTTTCGAAAGTCCACCAACTCTGTTTGCTGCTTTTTAAGGAACTGAGTGAATGCATCAATCTCAGAGATTCGATGATTTTTCATTCTCACAACTTTCCACTTTAAATTTCAAAAAAAAGAATAAATTATATTATAAACCTTTTAAAAATACTACATTTATTCATGTTAATGTAATTTGAGATTGTAAAACTCCGTTGGAACATCAATAGAAACAGTTTTCCATTCGTTCGGAAAAAGTTTTATTTACTATAGGTGTAATTTCAAGACAATTTGATGAATACATTTCATCCTCGTTCTGCCAATAACACCAGTGTATCACCCCATTCATCTTAGCAAATTTTTTAAACAAATATGAACTTACCAGGCTCGTGTTCATGCCAACAGCATTCCATAGTCGAGAAACTCGGGAGGCCCTCATTAGATCCTTGACATTCAAGTATTTAAAAATCTGTTCAACGATCTTCATGTCACTATCAAATCTATGTGGAGTTGAAGGTATTGATGGCAATTCTTCCACTACCGGTTTGACTTCACCAACATTTTCTTC
This sequence comes from Arrhopalites spinosus, assembly GCA_034700945.1. Taxonomy (NCBI): domain Eukaryota; kingdom Metazoa; phylum Arthropoda; class Collembola; order Symphypleona; family Arrhopalitidae; genus Arrhopalites; species Arrhopalites spinosus. Next base: position 9,800 of record JAQIVZ010001188.1, read on the forward strand.
TCTTACTTCTTTTTCTTGTAAAGGGAGTGGAGACTGTTTTCCTGAATCTACAGATGTTGTTGTTGTTGGTGGTGGTGTTGGTGCTATTGCTGTTGAACCATCTGATACTTTTTTACTAATAGTAGTACTAGTACTTTTGCCTTTATTCATTCCAGACGTTTGTACTTCCCCACCGGCTCGTGGAACAGCGACAAATTTTTTATTTCCAATACTAACGACACTTTGTGGGTACCTTCGGAATGGAGGCAACCCTAGTCCTTTTATACTTAAATTTTGAGTTGTTTGTTTCATACCACGGCTCATATCCTTCAAGTTGAACATTGAATCGGGTAGTCTACCTGATGAAGTGGTCATGGTGAGTGAAGGAATGGCACCCGGTTGTCTTGGCTTATTTAATACAGGTGGTCCTAACTTTTGTGTACCCTTCATTTTTGGAAGTGGTGGTATGTAAGGTGGTGCCATGCCTCCTCTTGCATTACCCATTGGAGTTAAATTAATTAAAGGAGGGGGTGGTCCTACTCTAGGCCCTCTCATTGAGATCGGAGTAATAGTTAAATTACGATTTGATGATAAATTTGGCAATAATCTTGTATTTTTTGGTGGTCTCCCCCGGCCCCTTTTCATTGTTATTGGTGATATTGACATTGACATGCCGTCATCAGGTTGTCTTAATATTGACATGGATGTCATCTTGGGAAGAGTATTCTTAGAACTAAGTCCACGCCCTAATGGAGGCTGCATCATATTACTCATCTTGGGTGCAATCATTCTGAACATCTTACCCACAGAACCATCGCTCCCACCCGAAAATTTCCCACCACCAGACATTTTAGTAAAAGCTGGCAAAAGTGGTGGTGGTGGTTTCTTCATTGATTTTCCAGATTTATGTAGTAATCTTTTCATGGCCTCAAAACCTGGTGGTGGAGCAGGCTGATTTACATCATCACCAGCCTCTCCCTCACAATTCTAAGAACACACAAAAAACAATATAATTTAAAATTTTATTCGTATCATACAAATCGCATAAATATTAATTTTATGTATGAAATGCAATGTACACATAATACATTCACATCTTCAGTGCTCACATCATGATATATAATAATTATAAGAAATTTGATGAATTGTAAATTGTAATAGTTGCGGGTACTTACTGCACAAAAAAAGTTTCTAAAGTTCAGATTAGGAGGAAGAGCCAAACATTCTGGATGATAAAGACATAAGCAATGCTTGCATTGAAGAGTCGGAATCTCTCCTGTCATTCCCGGACATCGAATCGAGCAAGGAAGTAATTCTTCTGCTCCATGCTCTCCACCTCCTTCCTGACCCATATTCTCTGCTTGATCCATTCCATGGGGCATTCCACCGTAATGCATTTCATCTGTAGATGCTTGAGCAGCTGCATCTTCAATCCTAAAAAATCAAATCATGTCAAAAATTGCAAGTGTAAAAGCAATAAGTATATGAATTGAGGAATTAAATATCCACTCTATAACTATGACTTATACATTGGATTTATTTCCTTGTATAAACTGTTATTAAACTGATTTGAAAATAATTAACGTTGTAATATTACATACCCTTGAAATAGAGAAGATTGTGAATGATTATGAAAAGCAGAAATTTGAAATAGGGCACTATCATCATCTCCATTAAAACGGGAATTTGAGCCTTCAAAACACTTGATATTTTTTGGTGGACGGCCCCTTCTCCTAATCAAAGATCCATCCTCGTCAACAGTGAGTGAATTGTCTTCTTTTCCTCTTGGATACTTTGGTGGTAGCATTCCCATTTCCATTTCATGATCACTGTGGCTGAAAAAACAAAACAACAACATAGTATTTAATACTGATTACATATGGTGATACCTTTTGTGGATACAGTATTTGAAAAATTGATAATGAATTATATATTTATTTTCAAATAAAAAAAAAGTAAAAGTGAAGTTTGACTGCATGAAATTAGCATGATAAAATTGATCAGATAAATATATTGTTCCCTTACTATTCACCATCCTTTTTGGTTCCAGCCATTTTGGATCGTTTTTCTGGATATATATAAGCCTGTCCAGTGGCATATCTTTTAGGAGGTTGAATCGATCTCCTTGAAGAACTACCTTTATGCTTAGCCTCCATACTGTGGGGAGCCATGTCAATAGAAGGATAATTTCTTGCAGCTTCATAAAGACTCATATCTTTGATAATCTTTTTTCCCTTTATTGTTGGGGGTCTAAATGGAGAAATTGCAGTTGATTGCCTTCCACTAATAATTTTTCTTATATTTTCTTTTTTTGGATCTGCTACACCAATCGGAGCTTTGGCAAAGGTGAAGTTTCTGATGGAAATACCACTAAGAGGCTTCTTTTCCACTGTAATGTCAAATTAAAGAAATGTCAAATTAAAAATGCACAAAAAAAATCAACATTAAACATGCAACGTCTAATCAGACTTTAAAATGACTGTAGGTATATTAAGTATATTAAGTATTATGTACAAAATATTATTAAAAGTCTTTTAATAAAAGATGCTGTGACTTACGAGTCATTGCAATTTGTTTCATGGAACGAATTTTATTGCCACTTGGATCTCGATAGAAAACTTCTCCAATTGATGACATAGGATTTGTTTCACTGACTTCATGCACTAGAGTTGGATGTATACGAACGACGACTTCTCTAGACCATCCATGTTCCAAAGGGATGGCATAAGTAGCCACCGTGTCATCATCACCCAGAATCAACTTTCTCTGTTTTGCTAGTTCCGCATCTACAATTCTATCCTCTCGACTCTTTTTTGTCTTCTCTTCATTCAGTATTCGGATGTACCATTGATCAAAAAAGTCTGGTTTATTGATTGAATTAGGATCAATATGTTCTTGAATCCACCCCAAAGGAATTGGACCAGCTTGTTTGACCGTTTGAAGAATTTTGACTGATGTACTAATCTGTTCTTCTTCAAGACTCTGCATAATTGACATGAAAATATTAGAAATGCATCAAACTATATGATGATGAATACTTTAGATAAATAAAGAAATAAATTAAATGGAATTTACCTGAACAACATCAAAGAGTAATGCCGATTTTCGATCCACAAGAGGACAAATTCTACCTTCTTCTTCATCAAATCCTTTGATCCGCTTCTTTAAATTATCTTGATATGGTCCTCGTTTGGGATCAACAAGATAGTCTTCATCATCATCAGAGTCAAAGACAGAGCCTTGGTACAAGACAGGCTCATTTGGATCCAGATCACTACTGTCCAGCTCACAATCCATTAAACTTTTGTCTTGTAAAATATTTTTGGAGCCGACTTCATTTTCCTCAATCGACAATACACTTGTAACGACGGGAGGGTGAGATGTCACATTAGTCACCACCATGGATGTATCACCAACAACCTCCATAATACCTATACAAGAAAAAAAACAATTAGAATTTTAAATACAAATCATTAACGAGTAATTTGTAAAATTCACAAAATGTTGACACTCAAAATACCGACACAAAATAATTGTCTTACTTTAAAACTGGATATTTGAATCGTCAATAATCCTGAAAAATGACAAAAGTAAGAATAAAAATATTAACCGACCACTTTTTCCTCCACGAAAACGACAACAAACATAACTGAATTATGAATTACGATTTTCAGAAAGCCTAATTAAAATGAAGCAAGCCAAGGAGGTTCTAAAATCTGTCCCAACTTTTTTCTCTTACCGGTCCGTTTAATTTCCGGAAAAAATTAGCGTGTTATTTTTTCTCGTTTTTTTGGTTTTTTCTCTTGGACATGGACTGAGAGGAGTTGTTTGTCAGCAAGGGACAACAAGACGAGAAATTGAAGAATTAATTGAAGATGGACAAGGAAAAAGATGGACTGCGAAAATTCATCTCTACGAGTGGACGTAAGCTTTTCTATCTCATTGGATATTCACTCTATTCGAGTTATTTGTAGAGAATATACTTGATTAATCTTACCTTGTTTGTTTTTATAGCTGTACCACTAACGTCAGTTCCAGAAGCCAGTACTAGTGGTTCCCGGAAGAAGAGAGTGGATGCAAAGGCCAATTCCTCCTCAACTGCTATTACGCAGAAACCCGTTAAGTCTAAAACTACGTCAAAAAGTATTTTTTCTCAGAGAATGGCACAAAAGGCAAATTTGGGTAAACCACAAGAAGAAGGCAGTAGTAATCCTACTTCTGTACAAGAGGATGAAGAGTTTATGAAGATGACGAGGGATATAGGGCAAATGATGATAGCTTCAGGCCTTGTCAATGAACAACAGGAAATATCACCGGAAGATATTCTCGAAATGAAGAAGGAACTACTTAAAAAATTATCAAAAAAAGATATTGAGTTTCTTCGATCTCAAATGGCTAAAAAAGAGCTTGACAAAGCTACCACATCGAGACCTCACAAGGAAAAGATGACAGTACCCTCTGAAACTAAATCAAACTTGTCAAAAGTCAAGAAAAGCCAAAAGAATGATCCAGAGCTTCCTATTGATCCCGATACTGTAAAAAAATTCCCTCAGTAAGTTTCATACTTTTATACAGACCTATACTGTCATCTTGAATTATATAGGTTCTCACATGAGATGGATTGTTTTAAATAACAATTAGTATTAAATGTTGATACTGATTGATATGGATTTTTGTTATAGTATGGATCATGTTGAGATTCCAAAGTTGGAGTGGACTATGGTAATTGCGATTCTCTCTCTGTATTTTTTTGCTTTTATGAATTTAAATTTTAAACTATAGCCAATTTTTATTCTAAATACAAACATGTTCCCTTTTAGGCTTCAAGAACGTCACAAAATGGGACAGCTCAGTCGTCTCAACCCACAACGGCTACTAGTCCAGTTGAGGAAGGAGCAACAAAGAAAATAGTCAACAACGAGTCAATGGATATACAAGCAAGATTTGATCTGAATGGAAACTTGATTAATTTGGCGAGTGTGACAGATCGTACATGGCTACAAGGTTTACACAATCATGGAGAAGAAATGGACAAACCTGGTTATACTTTTGAAGAATTTCTTGCCCTTGCCCGATCCACTGTTGCATCCCAAAGAGCAGTTGCATTGAATGCAATGGCTGGTATTTTCAAAAATGCTCATGAAGGTATGTATAAGTATGAATAAAACATAATTATAATTACAAAAATAATAAAGTTATAATCATACATAAATTTCTCAGTACATAAATGTACCATAATACATTTTCCTGCATGGGTGACATGTTGATGACTCTTAATTTTCTTGTCAGGTGTTTTTGACACGGTGCTAACAGTCAATCCATTGGATCTTTTGTCAAATGTGGACGTGATTTACGTCGTTCGTAAGGCTTTGGATTTTTCTGATGTGATAACTCTGGACGCAGCTTGTACTTGTCTATCCGCAATCCTTTTTCCAACAACAGAGGAAGAGTGCTACGATTTTGTTTATTTATACCCAGACTCTAAACCCTTCTTATGGCATAAGGTCATTAGTGCAAATGTTGTTACTTTGTCCAAGGACCCTACGACTCGCGATCATCAAATATGTCAATTGGACCTTATTAGTTTTCTCATTAATCGATCTCATCTGCTGGAAAGAATTGAATACTTGCTACTTGACAGAAAAGACAGGGTGACTCATTCAATGGAAATAAGTATGCTACAAATTTTGATTCGTATTGCCAGACATTCTCCAGAGCGTCTCATCAAAGCTGACAATTTATTGGACCACATTGTTACATCAATCATGAATTTAGATTGGACCACAATTTGTTCGGGTGAGTAGTTTTATCTTAAGTCTACTCAAAATATTTAACATATTCCTCACGATGTTTTAAGATTTTATTTATTGTCTTTTTAACAGTTCCTGTTCAAAGCTCATCCAACAACAAGTCTGATGTTTGCAATCCTATGGCTATATCTATTTGGATGGCAATGAAAATGTTTCGTGTCTTAGTTGAATCCAGCCATGAAAATGCCAAAAAGGTTCATGAGGAACACAATTTAATGACTTATGTGATTACCTACTTGGCCAGTGATTATCAGTAAGTTCATTTACTGAATCAAATTTATTAATTTAGTAAATGAGCAATTAATTAAATAATTAATTTTTTCTAAAAAATAGTAAATATACAATAATCAATGTTATTCTATATTTAAAATGATCAGAGGACTCATAATTCAAAATGTATACTTTGTGTTTTATAGAAATAGATATGGATTTAAATCCTGCTGCCATGCAAAATTTATCATACTAGAAAGCTTCAGATTTTGGTCTAGCTCTTTAGACCTTGGACTAGGCATCAGTGAATTCACGTAATCAATACGTTTTTTTATTATTATTAATTTACTTACATTAACTATTCGACTGTTTCTACAAAAAAAAGTTTGTAATGTACCTTTTATTTTTACATTTTTTACATGACGTAAAAGTAATATGTATACTTATATAGTGATATGTATGTATTTACAGGACAATATTTCCATTGTTGGCATTGAATTTGAGACAATATTGTGAAATCGACACTCTTAAAGTCATAACCGCATACGATGGATATTACCTTGCTCAAGTTTTCAACTTTTTAAAATGTATCCTCGTTTGTGGAGAAAGAAAATACAGAGGGATTGGTGACAGAGAAACAGCTTGGTCCATGGTCAAAGATCTAGAGTATTTTGTTCTCACTATTACTATGAACACTTTGCAAATTTTGACAACTTCTAGAGAGGTATGATATGTTTTTAAAGTTTTTAATTTCAAATATTAAAGTATTTTTTTCTATTTAGTTGCCTTTTTACAAGTTTGAAGTTGTAATAAAATTTTATTATTCCTATTAGGATTGGACATTAATTCTTGCGGGAGTTGGTCTTGACTTTTTAACAATGGCTATGCAATGTGGAAAGTTGGACCATCGAAAAACATCTATTATTGAACATGTAAAGCAGCTTGATATGATTGATATCACAGACTCATTGCAGTAAGTTGAATGCAGTAGTTATGGTTTATAGTCAAAAGGATTGTTTTGTTTATTATGCATAATAATTCTGTCATATGTGTAAGTAAAGTATATTGTATAAATTCTAAAATGTACTATACTTTGTTTTACAGGCAACATTCTTTGATCTTAAACATGACAAAGATTAAGAGTCGCTACCCCTCTAATTACATAAGCTCCTCTGCCGTCCTCACATCATCAAATGTGAATCATATTGTAGCAAGAAAAAATCCCTTTCAATTCTACAAATGTTGGATCAACTTTTTATTGGAACTTGGTTGTACGAAATTAGTATTTACAAAAAAAGTGTGGGAGTATCTTGAGCAAGTTGCAGACTCTTTTCCTTTAGACTATTTTGAGACATATTATATTCGTTTTGAACAATTGTGCCTCTTCAAATTGTTGATCTCAGCTAGTATTGAACAAATTCAACTCGGTCTCCTCGTCCATTTAATCTGCACTTTATCAAAAGCTGATGTACATCTTTTCAAAGGTCTAATTACGCTGATTGCAAATCATATTGGTACTCCAGGAGGAAATGGGGAAACGGTGGTCAAATTGTACATGGGTTGCTATTTTCCAAATATTAAGACTGAAGATGTTGAGGTGGGAGATGGATCTCCATTGTATGAGTATAAAGATTTATTGTCAAAGCCCATTCTCTTCCAACAATTTGGAACAAAACTTGTCAATGGAAAATTTTGGATGCTGGAGCCATTGAATAGACTGTCTAGTCGATATTCTCACTCGAGGGCTGATTTAATGAAGAATCTATCTGCTGTTATACATGAGACGAGAGCATGCTTATATTTTATACAATTCTTTCTACGAGAGCCGTCTGTTTTTGTCTCCCACGCCGACATTGTCTCTTATTATATTCGTATTACTCAAATTTTTTCTATGGGTAAGTCAGTTCAACCTTTTCTTATATTATTTTTTTTGGTTAAAATGAAGGATTTTTTTACAGCATCATAATGTAACGTAATACTTTTAATTGGGTTTAAGTACAAAGTTAAATAATGTACCGTTTTACACAGGGGAGGACGTGTTTATGGAGCCTGAGATTGATTTTCTAATGGGAAATCTGTTGAGAGGTCTCGTTGCCATGTGGGACAATTTTGAGTTACAGAAAGCATCCCGTCCATTCACTCATTTCAAAGCTGGTCCAGATTTTCGTGAAACAAATTTCTTGGACTAGTAAGATTTAGTCATGATTTATTTTGTGGACGTATAATTTTTGCTTAGTATTAATCAGAATGTTATTTGTGATTTCAGTTATGGGGAATTAATCAAGGAATTTGAGAATTTGTCCTTCTGTAGTAATGTGTTCTCGGCCTATTTGATCTTTCCTCTGATACCATCTGAAGCACGGGAACTCAAGTTATTATTTTGGAGTATGCAAGGATTGCCATTTGTTCGCATGACTCCAGACTATGTAACTTTTTTTAAATCATATTTTTGCAAAAGTTTATTATACCAATGTACTATATCATATACATTCCATACAAATATTCATGTAACATGAGTGACATTTTTTTGTAGAATTTACTACCATCTGACTACATGACAAGAGAAGTGGAAACTGATCGAGCTTTACTACAACTTTACACTCTTCTCTTAGTCAAGACAAATACAATAAATCGAAAAAATAATGAATTGTTGTTCAAAGTCTTGGACTATCATGTTACTCGTGGTCTACTCCCGGTTGAAGATATACAAAAGTGAGGTCCACCCAATGTTCTTCAGCTATCAATAACATTTACAAACGTAAATGTTTGTGTCCTAGCTATAAATATTTGTCCCGAAGACTACTAATCAAAAAGTACCTATTCTAGACAAGAATTTAAATTTTTCTTCAAAACTATAGTCTCATCTTGATAATATGGACTTGTAATGATTATACATATTGATAAATGTAAGTTGAGATGATTTATACACAACGTACTTACAATTTGTTAGTTACATAGTCTCCTCACTCTATGTACTTGTTGTACTATTATTTCGGAATGTATTATTATGATTTATGAAAAAAATGGAATGAACAGAGTATAAACTGATGTGTAAAACTAATCAGCTATAATACGATTTATTTATTTAATAGTTCTTGTTGATATATAATCTCTTCATATCTAAATATGTAAAGATAATAATTAATTAATATTAATATATATTAAATTATAAAAAACCAATTTTACTGTTTTTTATATCAATCAAACCAAAAGGGAAGGGAGTGGGGCGATTTTAATGTAATTTAGAATTGCAGTTGTAACAATTAATTCAATCCACTCACTCATTCATTCACAGTACATGTTCACCATTTTAAATTATATTCTTCTTTTTTTTATATCTTCCAGAGAAACATTTATTTATACAATTAATTAAAGAAGGACTTAGTTTTTCCCCCGGTTCCATTTTATAGTTTCTTTTGGTTTCTTTTCCTCTCTCAATCCATTCTCTCGTTTTTTTTCTTCCAATAATTTCTTTTAAATAAAATGATTTTTATTATTTTAAAGATGGATTGGTGGCGTGTTAGTGGTTGGCATTTTTAAGCTGGTTCGAGAGCCAGTCCAGACCTTCGTAGAGGCCATCACCAGAAGTGGCACACGTCGCTTGAATGTACCAATTCCTATTTCTCAACGAATGTAGACCCAATTTATCCGTGATTTCTGCAGCATTCATTGCATTGGGCAAATCCTAAAGAGCAACAAAACAACATCATAATGATTAATGATAGATATCAACACAAAATAATTAGCATGAATAAACTCGTCCTATCTCATAACTATAGTTAAATACTTGTCATCAAAGTTGCATCTATCATCTAAAATATATTGATGAGTATCCTCATTTATCATGCGTCATGCAATGATGACTCATGTCTTATTTAACTTTATCATCAACGTACGGTCTTCCGTTCAAAAAGTAATACAATTAGCATAATACATTTAAAATTGATCCTTGTAAAAATAAAATAAAATATAGTCTGAAGATGACAATAAAACTTACACAATAGGTTCATACAATTTATTAGGTACACAATATATGGCATAATATTAGACTAATATTATGTAGTTAATTAAATGTTCAATAATAAATATGTTTAGATAAAATGAAGGGGAACAAACCTGTTTGTTGGCGAAAATCAATAGGACTGCATCACGAAGTTCATCTTCCGCTAACATTCTCATAAGTTCTTCTCTAGCCTCTCCGATACGTTCTCGATCATTGGAATCAACCACAAAAATCAAGCCCTGTCAGAATTTGTTTAAAAATACATTTAAACATTGTCATTTTAGTTAATTGTAATACTACATGAAAGATATCGCTTTAAAAACAATATTGTTTTTTTTGACAATGTCAAAGTGACAGAAGGTGTAAACATTGACATGTCAAATTCAATACTGAATTGGTGTAATTGAAAACATGACAATAATGTGGTAACAATAACCTGGGTATTTTGGAAGTAATGTCGCCATAAGGGTCGAATTTTGTCTTGACCCCCAACGTCCCACACGGTGAAACTAATATTTTTATATTCAACAGTCTCCACATTGAAGCCTGAGAGAAGAAAAAAAAACATGAAATGTCAAAATTAGAAATGGACTTGAAAATGGGGTCAAGGGGATAAAAATGAGTGGATGAATGATAAAAATGACAAGAAGGTTTACCAATAGTTGGGATGGTAGTAACAATTTCACCGAGTTTAAATTTGTACAGAATTGTAGTTTTTCCGGCTGCATCCAATCCGACCATTAAAATTCTCATTTGCTTCTTGCCAAAGAGACCCTTGAAGATGTGAGACAGCGTCAAGCCCATTTTTGTGAACCTATAAAAGGCAATGTATTTACGCTATTGTGGAAAATTAACAAAACCTAACTTTGTAATCCGTACTTTTAGTTAACTTTAACTTTAGTCAACGTCCTGAATATTTAATCATTTTTTCGAGCTACGTGGTGAATACAAAAAAAGGAGCAAGTATTTGCCTTTCGTCTTCCTAGGCAGCGCCTCCACGCCTCTCCCCCATTTCAATGTTTCAATTGACCCCAGCCAGCACAAAATGCTAATCATAATTAAAGAGTCCAATAATTTTATTAGCCCTCTCTCCTCTTTCAAATTTGGCCATTTAAATACTTTACATGATTTCCACCACAGAGTTACATGGACCTCACACCTTTTTTTGGTAATTGGGACCATACAAATTAATTTGATTAATTAAATGGGCTAAACTAGTTTAAAAAGATAAAATTGTCAAGATTATTCCATAACGTGATTACACGTTGCATGCATATGTAGAGGTGAACAAAGTTAATGACATTAGAAGACCAAAATTTCATATCTCCATGGGCAGGGACCATGGAAAGTGTCGTCAGTTGGTGAAAATAAAACTTTTTTTTTCTCCCCTCCGACCGACATGCATGGAGATGACATAATGTGGGAGGAGGATGGACAGTGTTGTCTGAATTGGCTGCATCCAGTCCAACATATAAAAACGGGGGTTGTGGAAGGAAGTGGTGGGTGCCCAGAGTAAAAGTTGCTCGAGATGCCGAGGCGTTTCAAGCGATAATTACATTTCAGATTAAAGAGAAAAGAGAAAAGAGACTCTTTTTTCTCCCCCCCCCCCTCCTTTTTTTCTTGAACTCTCTCTCTCTCTTTCTCCTCGTAGACTTCTCAAAGTGTACAATATAGCTTTGATATATAGATGTACTTTTTGTTAATCTCCAAAATGCACCATGTTATATATGTGCCACCCAATTTAACTTTCCCCTTCCGTCGCCCGGGCTCCCGTTCATACTCTTTTAGCTGGACTCTGATTGTGCTGATTTCAAGAAATGAATCAAAGAAAAAGAAGATGTTCACCTCCCATCCCTGACTCTTTTTATGTAGCCAATGTGTCAACTCTCTGAATGCATGGTGGAGTCGTTGGGTAGAATTTTTGGAGGGTTTATTAGTAATGTTGATTCCATGGATCGGTGGGGAAGGAAGGTGTGGAAAAGGTGAGAGCCAAAAGTATGATGCTCCCACTATTGTCACGAGTCCATGTGGATGATAATGTATGTGAATCCTATGTACAAGCCATTGTAGGGACACGGTTTTCCCCCAAAAAAACATGCAGAGTTGGTTGGATATACAAATCATCTCACAGACACATGTACAACTGTTTGGGTTGTAAAGTTGCGAGTCCCCGGTATATAGAGCGGTAGTAGTAGAGATGTACTACAGTGCGAAGGGATGAAGGTAGAGAGAGAGAGGAGGAGTAGACTGACAATGAGACTCCACTCACTCATATTACCAGTCTATTCTATACACAAAGAGAAGGTATAGGGGGCAAAAATATTTTTCCCAAAAAGCAGAAAAAAATCCCATGGTCATGTCCAATGGGGAGGAAAGTGGATGGAGACGAGAAGGAGACAGAGAGAGAGAGAGAATTTCATAATATTGCTTTCCGTCATATCGATTGGCGATTGCGTGGTCTTCTGGCAGCCAGTTGAGGATTCGACATCCAACACATCAGCAGATTTCGGTTTGGGAAAGAAAACGAGAGAGAGAGAGAAAGAGAGAGAGAGAGAAAAAGAGAGACGAGAGAGAGAAGAGCTCGACCACGTTCACTCTGGGGGTCACACGACTGTGCTTCTCCCCTTTTGTCCGCTCTGTGCTCGTATTAGAAGCACACACTCTTACTCCACCAACATCACTTGGCCGTCGTCTTCGTCTTGTTCTTCGTGTCCCCACCGAACAAAGTAAAGACAACTCACGACCCCCCCTTTTCCCCTCAAATACAACAAGAACAACACCTGCAATTCAAAGACTCACTTGAACTAGTCGCTCTGCCTTATACTACACTAATTACTAATTACATTGATAATTAATTAATTAATTTCTAATTAATTAATCAATCCAAACTCTCCTTGCCAACCAAAAATTGAGCAAAATCCTCACAGAAGACTGTCCATTCAAATATTTTGACAAATCCTCGACCTTGTACCCCCCTTTTTTGTACTCTTAAAGTGACACGACGGAGTTTGAAGTGGAGGGGGGAGAGACATGGGAAGGAAGGTGTAGACACACAAAAAAGATATTTTTGATATGAGTCCGGAGAGAGAGGAGGAAGAGGACGGGAATTGTTTTGTGTTGTGGCTGACAAGAAGGAAAAGATTTTGAAGGATTTAAATTTGAAATCATTTGGGTTGAATGGAGAGATAGAGGGAAGGGGATTGCATGGTATTGGGGAATTGGTGTGTGTGTGTGTGTGTGTTTTGTTTGATGGTGCGAGTGGAAGGCACGTTTTCTCGGCTCTTTTTCAGTCTCAACCGAACAGTACGACTCTTGAGGAGGAGGACAGAGGAGAGTGTGGAGTGGCCCATTTACTTTTTTTGCCTCTTACTCGCTCTACACTGCCCTTTATTTACTCTCCTACAATTGTGTGACAAGGAAGGTCAAACCTCAGAGATGGAGTGATTCCTACATTAAATATATAATTCCCAATTTTATACCCCCACGACACTTGAATTACTAAAGTCCCCCCTCTCCACCTTCCCTCTGAGTGTGAGTGAGTGTGAGCCCTGGTCCTCCAAGTGTGTGTCAGTTCTTCGGAGGAACCATCTCCGGTTTTGTGTGAGTGTCAACCTGACGTCTTTGGGAGTATGAGTGACACGTTTTCTCAGGTGACCAACAGCAGCATACTCTTTCATCCCCATCTCATTTACCATCATCAAAATCATCGTCGTCGCTACCCACACCTTCATTTTCATTTTAACTTTATTACTGGACTTCAATCCCAACTCACTACACTACAAACTGGAGGTAATTTCCTATTCATTTTCCAAATAATCATCCCCCAAACTAAATATAGCCTCATGTTCTCAAACAAAAAATATTCTTTTCCACATTTTTAATTCCACGGAAGTTTAAAGATAAAATATTGTCATTTGGAATAAAGGGATAAATTAATGTCAGAATTCTTTAATATTCAAAGAGTTGGATATTGTACAAGACACAAAAAATGATCAAAAGTTTTTGTTTTGAAAATGTTGATGAACAAATTAAAATAATGACGGGGATATTTTTGGGAATATAATTTTAAAAAATGTTGATTTATATGAAGGAGAGCCCTGATTGGTTGTCGTAAGCTAATAATTTGGCTCTCAACTAATTCGGCTCCCTCGTGATGGTGGAATAAAAGTTGAGGGCATGTTAATGGATAATAGGAAAATGTTAAATTTTAAAATCGATCATTTTAATGGTTCATTAAGTCAAACTTGAGCAAATTTTCACTTGTCAGGCAACCGACTTTAGAAATCGTAAAAATGATAGACCATTTTATATTTCTCGGCCAAGAGACGTACGTGTGTGTATTTTGGACCTTGTTTTACTGCCAACGTTAAATTCCTCCTCCTCCTCCTCTATAAATGAACTGATATTCCTTTCACAATTTTTAACTTGTTCTAAATGAATTCCATTCTCAAACAAATGCTCCAATTCCCCGTGGACTCCATGTGGAGGAATCTGTGTGAATTGTTGGTTATTTTCCTAGCCTCAAAATATGATGAAGGAAAGGTTGGTTGTTCTAAATGGAGATGGGATATTAGCTATGACGTATAAAGTATTTCAATGGGGACTGGGGTGGCTCATAAATCCTGGCAACTTTTACTCTTCTTTTTTAAATTACAACTTTTAAGTTGGCCCCAACAAATTCTCATTTAAAATCTTATCTTCCTCCTCCATCATAATTGCCATCCGCTCTCTCCCCATTCCAACATTTTTTACGAGGAACTAAGAGCGCCTTTCCAGAATTTCCAGGCGACCACTTACTTAGACAAGAGAGAGAGAGAGAGAGAGAGAGAGAGGAAGGGATTGAGGAGATAAAGAAAATGTTCAAAATTTGAGGGGGATAAGGTGAAAGAGTGTGTTAGCCTTGACATTGAGGACACGTCAGACAGCATCCGAAAGAGGAATAGGAATAAATGAAGGGATGGGAAGAATGGGAAATGGGATAGGGAGGAATGTGTCACACGGTGCACCTGAGTCTGTTTGGTGGTTAAAAGTTTATTGGGAGTGTGGGGCTTCAATCTCGATTTCAGGTTTGTTTCCACTCGAGCTCCCAAACACAAACAAACGGGGAGAATTCTCCACAGAAGCTTCGTAGGGAAATGACAAGGAAGGAGGCCTTCTCAGACTCGGGTCTTATAGGCAGTTGAGCATGTGAATAGTAAATGCATCGGGAGTGTGTGTAATGGCCATGTGCTGTTGACTGTTGGTGTGTAAAGGCAAGGTGGTTATTCTCTCTCCTTTCATCCTTCCATTCATCTCTCTTCCTCTCTCTCTCTCCACTATCTTACTACTTTTACTATCAACTTTACTACATCAGCCCAGTCACCTGGTCTACCCATCATCTCCTTCCCTCCCCAAAATTCACAAATCCTTTACACTTCAAAATTCAACCGGCAACCCAGTCACAAACCCATCTCCATCCCCAACCATGAGATCAATGACATCCCCCCCTTATTAAAAATTCCATCTCTTTCTCTCCGCTCCCAATTAACTCATCTTCAAATCTTTGTCCCCTTTATATTCACCAACAAAGTTGTCCATTCAATCGAAATTTAACGAATCCCAACGATTCTTCATCCTTCAAATTCCCCAGTCTCAAAACTTTTTTTCACTTTAAACGCTGACAAAATCTCTCACATTTATTTTCATTGACCTAGGTCAAAGGCTAACTAAACGGCTAAAAGGAAAACTAAAATATAATGGACATTTTCTAAAACTGTAAATTAATTTTGAAAGAAAAATAGAAAGATGGTCCTCTGAAGAGACATTTATTTGTGCAAAACTCCTTTCAAGGA
This sequence comes from Arrhopalites spinosus, assembly GCA_034700945.1. Taxonomy (NCBI): domain Eukaryota; kingdom Metazoa; phylum Arthropoda; class Collembola; order Symphypleona; family Arrhopalitidae; genus Arrhopalites; species Arrhopalites spinosus. The sequence goes on from JAQIVZ010001188.1 coordinate 25,633, forward strand.
CATGCGTAAATTTGTAAAATAATTCATAGTTTGTGCATTTTTGAAATAATGTTAAGACTTTTTAACAAAATTTTTAGTAAAAATAACTATTTTGTAACTAAAATTGAAGGCCCGTCTTTAATTCCATTTGACACTTGAGGTTGAAAATGATAAAAAATAAAATATCAAGCAAAAGTAAATACAAAATTGACAATGATAAGGGAGAGTCCCTTCTAATTAGATTTTATGTGATTGGCAATTTCTAGACTTGTTCTTTCGATTTTTCCAAATGTTAAGGATGAATATTTAGTATGATGAGTATGTGATGGTTAGTTTACATTTTTGCCTACTGGTAAAACTAGATTTGGTTTAAAAAATTCTTTGTGTGAGACTTGGGATAAAAATAACAGTACAACATTCACTAGAAGCTTTTTATTATTATTAACTATGTTTCAGTAAAATTGACATTGGTGTAAAAAAGTATTTTTTAAATGCCCGTGATCATGTACTATAAAAGGTTCCTTGGAATATTTTTTGTGTACATTTAAACTGACTCGGATATAAAATCGTGTCTAAATTGGAACTGAATATTGTAAACTGTGCATCTTGACACTCGAAGAAAATGGACTAGCATGTATATGCAGATTAATTGGGAGGATACCTGTTGTAATGAAGGGGAATTGGTGAGATTGAATTGGGTGTGAATGAGGGATGGTTTGTATGGGAAAGGGGTTTAAGGGATAAGAATGGGGGTCAGGGAGATGACAAGGAAGAGGTTGTCATTGGACGTGATCATAATGGAGAGAATGGCCCTGGCATCTCCTTGCGTGTAGAGGGAAAGCCAGAGAAAGAGAAAGCAAGAGAAAGGAGAGATGTTGAAAGGAAGAAGAGAGAAAAGAGTTCAAGTCCTTGCAGAGTGCAGTGGGAAGAGTGAGGGGGGGGGGGTGATGGGAGAGTGAGATCGACTGTGGTTGTGGCGTAACTTTACATAGAGCCTCTCGTTTTTTACGCTGTGCAATGGCACATTGACTACGTGTACACACTGGCCTCCTATACCTCTCTCTCTCTCTTTTGGTATAGTAAAATGCACGTAAGCATGGCTGTAGAGTAGAGCGGGAGCGTAGAGGAGCGTAACAGTAAAAAAATCTGTGAATGAATGGAAGATCAGCACTCCATAGCTGTGTGTGTGTGCCTATACCCCACGTGTCCCTCCATGTAAATCCCCTTCCACACTCCCTTCACTTTGACGAGCTCTGGAATTTACAATTCCACATTAAACTCTGCCTCCATGGGAAAAGTGAGGGAGAATGGGAAACTGATGATCAAGACTTGAACTATTTTCTCCTCTCTTTAAACTTTACGACTCTTTCAATGCAAATTTACAACTCCTGTCTTTCCATTCCCTTTCCATTCTCTTCGTCGTCATGCAAAAAATGGAGGCAAATATGGATTTATGGAAATTATTTTTTTAAGCTGCAGTCAACTCTCTCAAGTCATGTTCCTCGCCAGGAATAAGATCTGCAGTTTTTAGCCCAATTCATTTCATTTTTCTCTTAAAAACTTGCAAAGAAACAAATTATTGAAATGGTGGAATTAATTGAGTCAAGGGAATTTCCTTCATGTGACAGAATTGTAATGGAGCTTTTAAAAAATGAAAGTTTACAAGAAAAAAAAGGGATGGCCATGGGTTAGAGTGCTCACTAATTTTATTCAATAATCTTTTTCAAATACATGGAGAATAGACAAAGGCAAAATGGAAGAGGATTGAATTAGAGAGAGAGAGAGAGGGTGGAATGGCGTCATAACTCCTGGAGGATGCAAAATTCAAACGATTACATCAGTCAGGGGAGGGGGGCGAGGATGGGGTGAAAAAAAAAGTTTTTTGGGATAAGAAATAAAGTTGAGGGAAAGCACATAATGCAGAATAAAAATAAAAATATGGATCCATGGATATTTTTTTGTACAAAGTTGGGTTCTCTGTTTGGAGAGAGAGAGAGAGGGGAGGCTTTGACGCAGCTGCTATAGATGAGTTTGCTGCTATTGTTATGTGTTATTTTGTGCAGGTAGAATGATACATGGCGGTCAAGCCTGGCTGTTGGGGAGGGAGAAAAAAAGTTATGGAAGTCGATGATATGTTAGATCTTGAGAATAAGAAGGAGAAAAAAAGAGAAAAAAAAGAGTGGAGCTTGAATAAGAGAAAGCGAAGGGAAGAGGACAGAGAGAGAAAGAGAGAGAGTCAGGGGGAAAGAAACAAAAAAAAATTGGAAGAAAATCAATTTCATCATTGGCTCTTTTCATTTCGATTGCATTGGCAAAATGACAAAAAATGTTATCAGAATTTTTGGCGCATGCCCCGGTGGGTCCTGACTCCAGACTCGTCTCTCACTTTTTCTTGTTTCTCCGTCTTCCGCTCTCATTCGTCTATGAGACATGGGAGTACATGTATATGAGGATATTATACACACAAGACATAAGATATCCCACTTTGGTCTTCCTCTCCCCCCCATACCAATATAAATATAAATAATATGTACATTAGTCTTCATAACTCCTTGCAATAATCCTCCCCTCCTCCCCCTGTGCCTGCCACCACCACCATCCACACACACAAACAAAAAGAGTAAGAGTAGGAGCAAGTCAGGACAAGACCAACCAAGCAAAAAGTTGACAGGGACAGCTTGCCGTCTTGAGCAGCTAATGACGACTGCCCGCATACAATCCCTCCCTCTCAAATCTTTTCTCTCAACTCCAAACACTAAACCTGCGGATGTCCAACTAACAAGTTCATCATCCTCCTTCTTCCTCCCCTCCACAAATTTACGAGTCACTCCTAGGTAAAAGGTCAAAGTTGACTCCTTGTCCTCAGGACAAATAATCGTCCTTTCTCCCTTCATGTTTTCAAAAAACGAAAGAAGAGAGAGAGAGAGAGAGGGTTATTTCTCAAAGAGCAATTTGCACGTGAAATGGTGGATTTTTAATGGGGCATATGGTAAGAGGATGGAAGGGAAGGGAGAGTTAAAATTGCGGTAATCTTGACTGTCGATCGACGGCGCATCTACAGCCATCATAAAGTTATGAAGCTGACAATAGCAAAGCTCCTGCAAAAAGTATAACAAAGCCCCAAGTAGAAAGTATAGCCATTATCCCACATATTCCTATTCATGTCCTCAAGAGAGAGTTGATGCCTTGTGAATTATGCTCTCTTCATAAAGCGGCCCATGTGCATGGCCAAGGTAGTTAGTGCCTCCTTTCTATGCAACTTTCCCTTCTTGTTGTTATACTTTCCTTGTCTTATTGGCCAATCCAATGTGCCCCTGGCTACCAAACCCTTATTCCCCAGAAATAACTTTTATTCAGAGAGAGAGCGAGGATTTTGTTTTTATTTGCCCAATCATCCGTACACAAGATGTGAATCTATTCTCTCATGTTAAATAGGCTCATGTCCCACAATTGGCCAACTCGAGTTCCCTTCGTGCATGTTGTCATATTTACCATATTCCATTCATCCCCCTCTTCCAATGTATCAACGAGATGGTCTTCCAGAAATTGATTCTCAAAAGAATGTCCCATTGTACACACGGTGGTGACCCTAGACCACGAGCATGAGACATGGACACTCTCTGTCATGTAGAACATGGCAATTTCTCCCATCAAGAATTTTCTCGTCTGTCCTTTCACTTTGACTTTTTTCATCATCCTTTTTATTTTACAGAACCTTCCACTATTACGGCCAAGCAATCAAATCAAATGTCATGTCGTCTATTGATATTTTTTTTTTTTTTGCTTTCTTAACATTTTGTACATTTTTCTATTGATCCCGCTTTCTTTATCTCCCCCCTCCCCCTCTCCCTTCCTTTCAATTCAGGCCTCCATAATGGAGGCAATGTTTTGGTTATTAGACACAATATTATTTTTTTTTGTTGAAAATGTGGACTCCATTTTGGAGAAAAATAATTTAAAGCGTGAATAAATTACATGAAATGAACAAATGAGTTTTTGAAAAAATTGTGTAGAAGCTGGTCGTACAAGGGGAATTGGATGAAGGAATGAGAAAAAAAAGAAAACAAAAGAAAGGCGAGGGATAGAACCCTCCCCCCCTCCGTCAATCATTCCGTCATTTCTCTCCTCCCACTCGAAAACCCAAAAAAACAAATTCAAAGCCCCTCATTAGCATTCTTTTCTTCTTGTTCAATTTCATTCTTTTCCATTGTTCCCTGTCCCACTTTTCTCTCCCGTTTTTTCTTCCTTTTTATTTTTTTCCCTTCAATCTCATTCTACCTCAACTAATTAACTTTTTTTTTAAATCACTTTTATGGCAACATTTCCTCAAAACTTGAATTTATTTTTTTTGGGACAAAAATCAATTCCCTTCTATGATGTCCCTAATGTACTCCAATTGTTCCAATGTTTTAAAAAGAAAGAGTTTTTTTTTAAATCCAGATGGTTGTTTAGCAATGAGACTCAAACAAATGAGGAACAAGAAAACTAAAATTTCCAAGAAAACATTCAGGAGAAAGAAGGTGGGCTGTTTTTTTTGTTTTGTGAAAATTTCTCTGCGTCATTGTGACTATGACGGCTTGGCTTAATTAGTCACTTTTCAGTCATTGTATTTTGTCCTAATGACAATAACGGCATTTTGACGGGAGGACGACACACTCCAAATTTCAATTTGACGATTACTACAAAAAAGGGAACAAATGAATGGAACAAATTACCCAAAAATTTGTACATCCATCAACAAACAACTTTCTCTTTTTTTCCTTGAGACTCATGTGAGTTGTAACTGGAGAGTTGAAACAATTTTCCCCTGGCTTTCTCCCCCGCCTTTCTCTTTAGTTTGTTGAATTATTTGAGAGTTGTAGTCCCCATGTTTGATTTTTATGACATTCCCTCCCTTTTGTTTTCTATTCTCCATGATGGAGTGCAAGTGGTGGAGTATGAAGAAAATAAATAATAAACCGTCCCCCCCCCTCTCCTTGGGTTTGTTTGTCATTGTCCTCTCGGCATTTAGTTGTGTTCTATTTGCCTTATTAAGACTCTCATATTGACACAGAATGGAGACAAAACGAACGGATTTCCCGGGTTGCATGCCTACAAAAATTTTAATCATGTAATGTTAATTGTCATGTTGATTCTTCATCAGATAACCCACACCATTCCCTACAGGAAATCATTCAAGTGTAACAATTAGTGAGACAAGAAACTGCCTAATAAGATTCCCAAACTCTCCAAAATGGCAACCTGCTCTCTCCATTCCAAATATAAGCAGCTTTTGCCTAGAGCTAATTAAACCCTTTCCATTTTTTGCAAGCCTTTGAAATGCTTCACAATATCTGGGCTGGTAATAATCAATATTCAAATTATTTCTTGTGGCAAGACAAAAGTAGAAAAAGAATTCCACGAGTCAAAATAAGGGGCTAGAACAAACGGCGTCTTAATTGGAGGGAATAATAAAAGATTAAAGTTGTGTGAAGGAAGACTAGAAATTAAAAATGGTGAGGGGGGGGGAGTGATTTGAAGTGATTGGGGGGAGGGGGGGATTTGTCAAATGGATGGGAGAGGGGTAATGAATTGATGTTGGCCCCTACATAGGAATTTTCCATGTTTGTGTCGTATGGAGTAAACAAGGGGATGGCTGGAGTCATGTATGATGAGAGAGAGAGAATTCCATAACATTTTCCATTCCACGATAAGACAGAAGGAGCATATCGATCGTTTTCCTTAGAAATGGAAATAATCCAAGACAAGAAGTTGCCTTCCCTCTCTCTGTAGTACGAGAGAGAGGGAGAGTATAATTAGCATGCGTCTTTTCTTAATGACATTGCATATATAGCGGCCGCCGCCGTCTCTTTGGTATGAGCAAAAACTCAACAAGCTACAAAGTAAAGGGAGTATAATTTTGTGGAACAAAATCTTTATTTGCACCCATAAGCCCCTAACTGGAATAAAAACTAGCCACAGCCTATAGACAATTACAGGGTGTACATGTTATAGTAGACAAGAAACATTACCATCAACTCCATGTACATTCATCAAAACAAAGTTAACAGCCCACAGCTGCCTCTCTCCATGTACAACCATTCACCATTTACATGCTCCATTCCCCCCCCCCCCTTTGCACTCTGTCCAGATTTTTTCCCTTCTTACAATAAATGTGGACATCCTCTTGATTGTGTTGTGATGAGTGGAATTGGATCCATTGGCTCAGGCCTCACCTGAATTCTCGTGGAAGAGTGTGCTAATTCTGGGAGAGAGAATTGTCTATCCAAAAAAATAAAGGAATCCATTGTTCTCATTTTAAAATGGAGGTAAAGTCATGTGGGCATTCATCCATCCATCATTTGGCTAGACATAGGGCCATTATTATTATTCCATCATGTAGAGCACTCCTATTACTCCACTCTTCATGTTCATTACATCCAGTTCAGCCGGGTGGCCCTCCGACTTTCTTTTTTTTTAAAAATATAAAAGAAAGAGAGAGGAATTATAAGACGACGAGTAGGGCTATGCTCTATTATTCTGCATATTTATATAAACCCCTCCTCCCTTTTTTTCCTTTCCATTTTCTCTCTTGCTCTTTTTCATTTTTTTGCCTCTCCTTTTGAAAGTTTATTCTTTTTTATGTTTTGTTTTGAGCGTGGTGGTTGGTTGGCGATGAGGGAGAGAGACAGAAAAGCAAGGAAATTCACTCAAGTCCAAAAACACGCAGAGGCTTGTAATGAATTTTATAGCTGTCATTTTTCAATATTGAACTCTTTTTGTGTGTGTGTGTGTGTGAGATGAGGCGGGGAGTGTGAGGAGAGGGGACTATCGTGAAAGTTTTCATAGTTTTAGAAATTAATCGTCATGCATGCAGGACTCATTGATGGAGGGAGAAAGAAATAAAAATAGGGAATAGATGAGAGGAAAGGGTGGAAACGATAAAGTCTCAAGGTAAAGAAATGAAGGAAATTGAAATATTGGAACGACTTCTCAAGATTTAAGGCAAGGGCACATGGAAAATGGAAATGTTCATATCAGTCATATCAGGGGGGGGGGGTATACACAAAAAAACGCGCTTTCTCCTCTCTCCCATGGATTGTGTTATAAAAAGTATTGGCAAAATAGAAGAGAGAAATTTGGAGAGAGAGAGTTGGGAAGGAAGGGAGGGATATAAGCGGACGGAGATAGAATAGAAATAGAATGGAGGAGATAATAGATAGAGTTAGAATTAATATTGAAAAATTCATGTAGCTCAGCTCACTGTACCTCCAACTTTTTTTCTCCTTTTCTACTTTACAGTTTAGTTTGTTTGTACGATAAAAATCTATAATATTTGTAAGCCCAAGGCTTATGCCTGTATGCAGTTATATATTAAAAAATGGCTCGTATACAGGAGAAGGTATACGATAATGGATGATGAGACTATAAACTGTAAAATAGAAAAAAAATGTAAACTAGAAACTATAAAAAAATAGCTTGCCACTTGCCAATCAATATCGCCTTCCTTCCTCTCTCCATCTGCTCCTCGTGGTATAGAAAACTCTGTTCTCATATTCCCTCATTTTCTTCATTTTCTATAGCCCCATTCCTAAAATCCAACTAACTGATAAAACTCTCCCATATAGACGTCCAGTTCTGTGAAGCTCCAGCATATTTTAATTTTTTAATTTTGCCTCTGCAGTCACCTGGCGCCCTACAAACCCCCACTCTCTCTCTCTCTGGACTCTCCAATGAAAAAAGGCGAAAAGAGTTGATCCATCGATTTCAAATAAATAATGAATATCCATACAAAATATCCCACCTCATCCACTCTCCCACAATAATCATAAAATTTACTATCATATTTACTCTTTATTTTAACTCCCCCCATTAAATGTAATTTCCATTGAATTAATTAAATATTTCCTTTCTAATTTACACCTCCTCGCTCTATTTGCCCTGGAATTTTGAAGAGGGGGCCATTTAAATTGAACAACTCAATGATTGGGGTCTTATCAGGGGGGAATGTTGATTAAAATATAAAGGCAATTGAATTTATATAATTGCAATTTCTTCAAGGATGTTCGAAATGTCACTTTGTCGTCTGTTTGTCCGTCAGTCCCCTCTTTTTATTTCACAACATTTTCACTCTGTCTCTCTGTCTTCATCCAATCCTCACTCTCCATCCACTCATTTGAAGCCATCAAATATTTAAAAATTATAAAAAAAGACAAAAAATGGAGGGACATTGGGAAAAAAACAAGGGAAAAAATGGAATGGGGGACTAGTTTCCACTTTTATAGTTTTCCACGGAGGCATTAATTTATTTATTTAATTACTAACAAGAGAGAGAGAAGTTTAGGACTTTCTCCGTTTTTACCTTGAAATGGTGAGGAGAGCACGAGAGTGGGATTTGTTGAGAGAGAAAGTGGAAGGAATTTAATTTAATAGTTGGCTCCTCGTATTTATCAGCATCAGCTGAGTAGGCAATGGCCTTTTGGAAATTGCACGAGTGTAATTGTAGAATTAGAATTGGAAATTATGGACAAAGTTTATGGGCGGAGGTTGATAGGGAAAAGTTGTTGGTGGAGAGGCTGTGTTATTTACAAATGGAGGATGAGAGAGAGGGGGGGGGGGAGCCCATTATATCTGAAATTATTATATTAAAGTCACCATCAGTGCTCATCCACCAACGAGAGAGTTTAGAGTTTAGAGTTAAATTCATAAGCTCGAGGAATTCCCCATGGCCTGGTCTTGTCTAGATAATCAATGGGAGCGTGTGAAGGGAGGGCATCCTATAATTGTATCTTGTTACATTCGAAAAGTGTAAACTCATATATTTATCCCTTACCTGTGTCCCCCCCTCTCTTCATGCCCGCTTTAAATTTTCACCGGGTTGTTGGGCCCCCATCCCTCATGTCCCGCATGTCTCCATCCATTCCATTAAGAGTTGAACCATTTTGACAATTAAAATTTATCCAGACATGTTGGCTGCCGTGCATTTATTTATGTGGCCATCGCCAATGTCGATAACAACTTGATAATCATTCAGCCACTCTCCCACTCTCTCCCTTATTAAATGTAATCACATGTCCCAATGTCAAGAAGAGTCAAGGGGACTCATCCACCACACAACTCCGTCATTAACTTTACAGTCTCACGCGCCATCCTGTCGCCATTTTTTAATTCATCCAACTTTTCATTTTTAATTTCATCATCCTCTCAAAATACACGGAGACAATGATTTTCTTCTCTTTATTCATGTGGACACATTACTTTCTCTCACTTTCTTCAAAGTGGGGAGAAAAAGATGGAGGAGAGTTGGGGTTGGTTGAAATTATGGATGGATTGTTGATGAACATAATTAATTTTATGATAATTGTATGGCGGATATTTGAGGAGAGTTGTGGGGCTGTGCGTGTATGAGGAGAAGGCCACACACGAATTGAAAGGTAGGCCATCATTCCCAATGCTGCGTGTCTCCAGTCTGGCTGTGGGGCCCCCAGTCCAGCCCCAATGTGACAATGACTGGAAGGGAGAGAGAGCGTGCAGGGGAAAGGCTTTTTCATTTTCATAAAATATTAGAGGCTGCCTGATCCTTATCTTTCACACTGCATAATGTAAACCCATCAACTTGCCACCAACTACAAAATATCTAGACAAAATATCCACAAGAATTTTAAAGTAGCTGACCATCCACTCATTATTTCATTCCCCCTCTTTTCTCCCCACAGGGACAAAAAATGGGGGGGGGATGCGTTGGTGAATTGAAATGGAAATGCATGGGGTTTGTATGGTGATGTGGTTAAAAAATGGAAGCACTTTGTTTTTATTTGGTTTGGTAGGAGAGTGACTCGTGTCCATACGATTAGCTGGAAATCTGAGCAAACCTCCCATTCGTTTGCTCTCTCCAAGTCGTGTGCTCAGAATAGACTTGGTGAAAGTGGAGAAAAGTGAAAAAGTAAGTGAACACCTGAGAAGAAGCTCTGGAACGGCTATTTTTGATTTGGTCGTAGACCAGAATGGGGCATTTGTGCGTGTCCTTCGCTCTGCATTATGCATGACCTCCCCAATCCTTACCCCCACACGCCATCCAAACTCTACACATTCCTCCATACAATTCCTCTACACTCCATCTACTCTTACATGGGGGGATATAAAAGTCAGTTTTAAAAATCTGGATGCATTTTGTACCAGAAAATTGACATGAAATGGTCAGTTATTCGCCAAAGATGAACATTTTACGGAGAGAGAGAATTGATTTGAGTTGGTGGAGAGGGGGGGGGGGATGAGGATGAGGAAGGGAATGGAGTGAAAAGTGCTCATTCTCATGCCCTTCTCACATGCACACGGCCTCTGCCATGCACTCTCGTATCTCTTCCTCTTTTGCTCCGCCGTCTGTTCGTGCGTGGTATTGCCGTGGATCACATGGTGAGAGTGTTATAGCTATACCGGATTTTGTAGATGGCCAATTGTGGCATTCCCTGCAATATATCCGTCCTTCATTTGGCCCCAACGGCTCCAACTTCAACTCTGTTGAGGCACACCACCATGTGAACCTCCACTTGGGACTATAAAAGATATATCTATCCATAGCTAGACCCATTCTATGGGAAAAGACCTTGGCTTGGAATACTGCCCTTCTCTCATTATCATGACATGGATATCACCCATAGTGAGTCCTTCCCACTACAAAAAGATCAAAGCAGGGCGTCAGAGAATATTGACAGACAAAACATTGAACTCTGATTCCACCACAGGAAAAAACCCGGAGTTGAACATGAGGCTATACTGAATAATTTGTTAAATGCTGAATGAATAAATGATTTTTGTGTTTTGTTTGAAGGGCGTATTGTTCAAGACAATCCCGCCTTGGACAAGATCAACGAAGGCCACGGCCAGAGTTAAAAAAGGGGGTTCCTTTTGGTGATGGCAACAACAGCAACGGCGACTCTAAATGGTGGGCCAACAGGCGGGCTCCATGCTACATCTACTCTAATTCATAGTACTGACCAACCCACACAAGATGAAACATGTCCAGTGGACAGTAACAGTAGTTTTGACAGTGGACATGAGGACACTCTCCACCAGTCCACCTTGGGACTGGACAATGATGACATTCAGTCCACGTGGTCCCCTTACAATAGTAAAAAACAATCCTCTGCCTATTTATTTACCGACAACAATCATTCCTCTACTGACGGCCCAGGAGGAGGTAAAAAGAGACGAAAACAGTCCCGACCCGTACGAATCCCCAATGAGGGAGCCCCCATCCCCCTTCTCCGTCATCATGGACATGAGGGGGTGGCTGAGGACCCCGGGGATGAAGAGAGGCATGACTATGACGGGGACAACAACAATGGGAAGGAGGGAGATGAGGAGGGAATGGAGGAGGAGGAGGAACAGGGAGAAATCTTTGTTGGAGGGAAGGTGAGACGACGACGGAGGGGCTATCAAACCCCGTTAAATTTGTCCAATAAAACTCTTGAATTATTACACGACTCCTCAGTTCCTGGGACAGAGTCATCCTTTTTAATTTCTGCTGCCGCTCACTTCCAACAATTGCATTCACAACAATCCTCTGCATTGGAAAAAGATGACACCAGACTGACCGACCTTCCAGGACAAGGGACCAAAGACTCTCACCGATCCAATCCGTCGAATACTTTTCCTTCCCCGAGTTTGTTCCCTCTCATTCATAGTTCCAGCCCTTTTTTCAACTTTTTCCCAAGCTCTGCATCCGGGCAACTCAATCAACCGCCTTGTACCACCACAGCCCCCACTCCAACCTCATCCTCTGGCTCTTCTGCTGGCTCCACTCATACACACCAAAACAACAATTTGGTGGCTGGCAATCTGCAAAATATTCCACCCCATCGGATCTTCAATCCAGAGGCCTACTGTGACCTTTGTAACAAGGAATTTTGTAACAAATATTTCCTCAAAACTCACAAGGCTAATAAACATGGCGTCTACTCGGATGGCCCATCCTGTCAATCCACTCTACCACCAAGTCAAATTATGGCTGCTGCAGCCGCTGCTTTAAATTCAATTTCTTCCGCTTCACCCTCAGCAGCGTCTTCCTTTCTTTCATCAGCCCCTGGAGGGACTCCCACAAATCTCCTCTCTGGACAACCCCCATCTGGACAACCCCCAGGTGGGCCCATCCACTTGAATGTCAAGTCTACTCCACCAATCAGTACTGACCTTGAGTTGGGCACTTCTTCCTTGACGTTGTCCATGGACACGGGGAGTAAGGGAGGGGGTGGGAGTAATAGCAATGGATCCCAGTCCAGGGACTCTTTCTGTGACATTTGTAACAAGGAATTTTGCAACAAATATTTTTTGAAACGACACAAAGCCAAAATTCATGGCATCCCCATGGAACAGTCCACCAGTAGCCGAAGTAGCAGTGGCGGGGGTGGCAAGAGCCGACAACCCGGGAATTTTAGCAATGGTTTCTCTAGTGACAAGACTCGACGAGACGATGGGGGTCACATGACTCAATCTGAACTAGAAAACTTGGATCTGGGTGAGCTCGTGTCGAAACAAATGGCTGATGAAGATGACGACGGGATTGAAGAGGGAGAAGTTGGTCATGGCGGAAACTCCAACGAGTCTGGCCAATTACGCTTTAAAGGAGATGGTGGCCCAGCAAGTCCGGATGAACAACATCCATATTCTCAGGTACGTTCATCCCATTCTCATTTATTACTTGAAGCAGGGTCATTTAAAAAAATAATTTTTTTCTAACGATACGATAAGACACATTTAAATTAAATACATTATCTTTCAAGCACACCCCACGATTTTTCAAAGGCACGTATACATGACATTGAAAAAAAAGTTTCAAAAAAAGTGGAGCTAACTTTTTCTGGTTTTGTGATATGTTGCTGTCCATCAAAAACTACGTCTAGTGGTAAAATGAC